>PVIU01007697.1:0-89689 GCA_004026605.1 Ondatra zibethicus
AATGTGTTCTTGGATTCAGTTTGCCAGTACTTTATTAAGAATTTTTGCATCAATGTTCATAAGTGAGATTGGTCTAAAATTCTCTTTCTTGGTTGCGTCCCTGTGTGGTTTTGGTATCAGGGTAATTGTAGCTTCATAAAATGAGTTTGGTAATGACCCTTCAGTTTCTATTATGTGAAACACCTTAAGGAGTATAGGTGTTCCCTTCTGTAGTATGTACCCTGCTAACTCCCATCAAAGGCTTCCACTCTCTTTCTGAGCAGACCACGGAGGATTTATAAATAGACAAAAAGTCAATTGACAGAGCTTTCTGCTCAATGGAGTAAATACTTTGTTTCTATTCAGAGAAGAAAAGAGCAAGTATTAGATATAGAAATTAACTCTCCTTGCATTGTAGTTATAATAATGTTTCCTGAATTCTGGCTATGATGTTCAGTTATTCACATGAGAAATCATGTGAAAGAATACATACAAGTTAAAGGAAAGAAACTGACCAACTCATGATCAATTAGTCGTGAATTAAATTAACAATACATTCCATTGTATGTTTGCTGTTTTCTATGTCTTTTCTGCTTTAGTCTGTAGTTCCATGTCTCCAGGATCAGTGTTATGCTGGGGTAGTCTGAAGGTAATTAGCTCCCATAATCTCATAGGGAGTGGCCCTATTAGGAGATGTGGCTTTAATGGAGTGAGTATGGCCTTGTTGGAGGAAGTGTGTCACTGTGGGGGTGGGCTTTGAGGTTTTGTATGCTCAGGATAGCACCCAGTGTCTCAGCCGACTTCCTGTTGCCTGCAGGATGTAGGACTCTCAGCTGCTTCTCCAGTGCCATGACTGCTTGCATGCCACCATGCTCCCGGCCATGATAATGGACTGGACCTCTGAAACTGTAAGCACGCTCCCTCAATTAAATATTTTCCATTATAAGAGTTGCTGTGGTCATGGTGTCTCTTCACAGCAACAGAAACTGTAACTAAGGTATATACTTGCATGGGATGAATAGGGAGAAAACATGAATTTTTTTATTGATCTTTGACAAACTATGAGTTAATATTTATGTATTTCTTTTCTTCTGAAAGTATCCATTGTCATTGGCCTGAAAACCTAATTTATAAATCTATTAACAAAAATTAAAATAAAATGATAGCACTTGTCGATCCCACAACTGCAAAGATACTATTTCTAATTATTGTTGGCATCACTGAGTGTTTTAGATTTAGTTGTGAAAGGGTAGTTTACATAGATGCACCAGAGTGCCGATGTCTTGCTCTATGTGCTGTTTCCTTGTATCCATGGGGCATGGGTTCAATGACCATCCTGGGAACCGGAATCTGTGGAAGCCCAGGCCTTTTCTATAAAATAGCATGGTGATTGTTTCTCACCTGCACACACGCTCCCACACAGACATCATCTTCAGATGACTTTAACACACAATATCACGTCAATGTTGCATAGATAGTTATTATACTGTTGGACTGAAGGAATAATGATCAGAAAAAAATTCCATGGTAGATTAAATTTAGTGGTTAAGGTTCTTGCCATGTAAAAATGAGGACCAAAGTTTAGATCCTCAGAACCCACATACGTGTCAGGTGGGTGTGGCAGTCCCAGGACCCATATTATATCTGCCATGACCACGTGGAATTCCAGCCTTGGAAGAAGACAAGCTATGCCCAGAGCAAACTGGCAAGCAAGGCCAGCTGTATGAACAGCTCTGGATTTGCTTGAGAGACGCTGTTTCAATAAGTAAGATTAAAGAGCAATTGACTATGGTTTTTGGCATCAACCTAGACTCTATACATGCATGCCCACATATGACATACACCCCATGCATGTATGCCAGTCATGCAATACACACATGAAGATAGGAAAATGTTGGGCCTCATGAGGCCTGGTCATGAGGCCCAGTATAACTTCCTAAGCCTAACTTGAGTTTGATGAGGCCTAGTGTAACTTCCAGAGCCTCGCTCGAGTTTGGAGACCTGTCTCTGGCTACCCGACCTAAGCCTGCCTCTGCCCAGCCACCCTTAACGCTGCAGAATATTATTGGCCCTTGTTTCTTGCTCAGTCTTGACCCATCCCAGGCTTCCCACCCTCATCTCAGCCTATATAAGTTCCTGCCTGATGCAATTAAATGAGATTCTGCTTCAATAGACTCCTGACTCAGCGTGTGTGTTTCTCCCCGGGGACCAGGGAGGAGGTCTGGGTCATTGGACACTGGACACTCACCATCCCACTCAGCCCCAGGGAAAGTCCTGCAGGTCCAGAAACTGTCTCTGACATCCCCAAGGGTGCAGTCAGCAGTACTTTATCTTGGAAACAGAATTAAAGGTAGCTTTGCCAAAAGGCTTGGGGCCAGGTACCAGACCAGTTTCCAAAATGAGCCTTATGCTGAAGAAACTGTTCCTAAAACCCAGAAATCCTAAAAATTCGTTATTTTTTGTGACACATCACTTTTTGTGCCAATGTGAAAAAAACGAATTTTCAAATAAAACATTCGGTGGTTTCAAAACAAAAGGGATATTGTTCACTGGTGTAAGGAGGGAGTGGTCAAGTTCACTGTTAAATGTTGAATTGAAATTCAGTTTCTTGGGGCTGGAGAGATGGTTGAGAAGTTAAGAGGATTTGCTGGTGTTGCCATGATCCTTGCTTTGATTCCTAGCACCCAGATCGCAGATCCCAACCATCAGCGACTCAAATTCTATAGGAGCCAAAGACACCTTCTGACCTCCTCATGCTTCAGCCATGCACACGGTGCACAAACAAACATGAACGCAAAACAGTCGCACAATAAGGTAAACAAACATAAATTGAAAAAATTAGATTTCTTCATGAAGTGAAGATTTGAAAATGGATGAGAAATGAGTTGGACCAAAAAATGTTATAATAGGGCCATGAAGACAACTCAGGAGATAAAGGCACTTGCTGCTGAGCCTGGTGACCTGAGTTCAGTTCCTGGAACCCACACGGTAGGAGGAAAGCATCTGTCTCCAGACCACCACATGTATGCCTGCATGTCCACAACAAAAGGAAGAAATGAACTTAAAAAGAAATTCAAATTTCCACAGAAAGAAACTTTCAGTGCCTTAGAATCCTTAAAGCTATGTTTCCCAAACATAAAAGCCAAAGAAAGGAAATGAAATTTTTGAAATTTGTGTGAATAAACCATTTCCATATTCAAAAGATTTATTTTGATATCTGTTAAAGTGAACCATACTGATACCACTTATAACAGAAATTCTCAATTGTCACTCAGTTTTGGGTGAACTCATGTCTCTGGATGGCTTTCAAAACAAAACACACAATCAACTTTAAGTCCTTTTCCTCCGGAGTCCTTGGAATTTCAGTGATTTACTTGATGCCCTCCCCAGCTCTGCCGAAATTCCACATTGTCTGCACCGCCACATTTCTCCATACTCAGAACTCTGTGATAGATTTTGAATTCCTCTACCACATCAGTTCCATTCTGACAGATGAAACCTCTAAAATAAGCAGTGTGATGCACTGAAACCTAAAATTCTTCCAGGGTTAGGTGCGTCATACCTGCAAATAACCTCATTTATCTTGAGAAACGCACTTAATGCTTATTGTATAAATATCAGCCTTTCGGCACGCTGTATAAACCACCTGTCACTTGTCTTTGTGCAATCCATAATTCAATGGGTCCCTTATTCCATGTTTGAGATGGAAGGTTCTTGCACATGTCTCTTGATACCTTGACAAGAATTCAGGCATATTATGAAAATGATCTCAAATATTATCCCAGATGAAATCTTAATGCACATTGAATGAAGCAGTGCTTCAGTTGCTAAGATATGCATTGAAACGTGCCTGGTTCACTGGTATATTTCATGAACTTCATCGAAGGATATTTTAAACACAATGTTCTAGAAAGTGGGCATGCAGCGGCTGTGTCTGTCAGAGGAGTGTTTTCTTTGAAGCAGAAAGAGAGGAAAAGGAAACAGAAAGTGAACATGTTGGAAAAGTAACATCAACTTTCTTCCTGAGATGTTGCTTCAAACATTTTTGCCCAGACTCTAATAAAGACTTAATTACATTGTTGTTCCTGCGGATATACGTTCAGAATACACATAAGTCAGAAGACACCTGTTTGATGAGCAGAACTTTGTTGAGTGAATACCCGGTGTGAGACATGATATCTAGTCAAGACCCTAAAGAAGTCTGACATCAGGTGCTCTGTCTCTTAGAGGGAGGCAGGCAAGACTGCAGCCAAGAACTGGGGTCTGTGCTCCAGTGGGGGAAGAGCTCACTGAAGACTGTACAAAGGCTGAGGGGTGGTAATTCAGCTGCCCAGAGGAAGAGCCAACGCTGACTCTCACCTGAGCTCCATTCCACAGAACCAGTTGCTCACAGTTGTTGTTTACACACCACTTAACTTCCACGCCACTTTCTAGAAAGAACGACATAGAAACTCTGACATAAACTGGTCATATTCAGCTCTGTAGACTGGATCAAAAAAAAAATAGCACATGTCCCTTCTCTTTTCTTCTCACACATACAAGGTTTCTTCTTTTCTTTTTTAAAATCTTCTCTCATATCTTACGTCCCAACCGAAGTATTCCTCCCCTTTCCTCCCCCAAGTATTGCCCCTAACCTGCACCTCTTCCTCAGATCTAACTCCCCCTCCACCTGTTCTCAAAAAAGAGTAGGCCTCGCAGGGACATCAACCAAAGACAGCAACAAACTGCAATGAGACCAAGCCCATACCTTCACATCTCTGCTCCCTCTGCTGGGAATCCCACAAGAACACCACCATACTACCCAGTCATAACATATATGCAGAAGACCTACATCAGACCATTACAGGCTCCATGAGTCAGGGTCAGTTGGTTTTGTGGGCCTATTCTCTTTGTGTCCCTGACTCCTCTGGTTCCTCCAATTCTTCCTTCCTCTCCTCTGCAGAACTCCTGAGCTCTGCCCAGTGTTTGACTGTGGGACTCAGCATCCCATCGGTTTCTGGATGAAGTCTCTCTGGTCTCTGATGAGGATTTTGCTAGTCTTTGGTTTGGGAACACTCTGCAGGCAGGACAAGCTATAGGTTGGAGGTTTTGTTGCTGGGTTGGTGTCCCAGTCCCTCCCCTTGAGGCCTCACCTGCTTGTAGAAGATGGCTGGTTCAGGCTCCATGTCCTTCATTACTAGGAGTCTTTGCCATGGTTATTCTCACAGAGTCCATCAATTTTCCATAGCACTAGGTTTCTACCTTGTCCCCCAAATGCCCCTCAATTCTAATAATTTCTCCCAATTTTTCCCCCCTATCCTCTTGTTCCCAACCTCACCTGCCTCAGTTCACCCATGAAATCTATTCTATTTCCCCTTTCTAGGGAGATCCTTACATCTCCCCTTCCATAAACCCTCCTTGTTACTTAGCCTCTGAGTCTGTGGACCACAACATGACTATCTTTTACTGTACAGCTAACATGCACTTACAAGTGAGTACACGCCACATTTGTCTTTCTGGGTCTGGGTTACGTCACTCAGGATGATGTTTTTCAAGTTCCATTCATTTGTTTATAATTTTCCTGATGTCATCTTTTTGAACTGCTAAGTAATTCTCCATTGTGTAAATGTACCACATTTCTTTTATCCATTCTCCAGTTGAGGGACATCTAGGTTGTTTGTAGGATTTGGCTATGATGAACAGAGCCGCTATGAACACAGTGTCCTTGTGGTGGGATGGAGCATCCCTTGGGTGCATACCCAGGAATTGTGCAGGTGGGTCTTGAGGGCACAACTCTAACAGGTCTGTGTTTGCACATTACTTGTCCTTTTTGCCTTGCAGCTTTTACTGTTCTTTACTTGTTCTCTATGTCTACTATTTTGTTACTATGTGGAGAGAGGCCTTTCTTTTCTGATCTGCCCTATTTGGTGTTTTGTGAGCTTCTTGCTCCTTGATAGGCATGTCCTTCTTTAGGAAAGTTTCTCCTATTATTCTGTTGAATATATATTTTCTGGGCCTTTCAGCTGGGATTCTTCTTCTATTTCTATCACTCTTAGGTTTTGTCTTTTCATAGTGTCCCAGATTTCCTGGATGTTTTGTGTCAGGAAATTTTTAGACTTAACATTTTCTTTGATCGATGAATCTATTTTTTTATCATATCTTCAATGCCTGAGATTTCCTCTTCCCTCTCTTGTATTGTTGGTGAGTCTTGCCTCTGTAGTTCCTATTTACTTACCCAGATTTTCCATTTCCATGATTCCCTTGGTTTGTGTTCTCTTTGTTGCTTCTATTTCCATTTTCAGGTCTCGAACAGTTTCCTTCCCCCAATTGTTAGGTTTTTTTCTTGGCATTCTTTAAGGGATTTTTTCCCCATTTCTTCTAATTTTTTTGTCTTTTCCTTGATTTCCTTAAGGAACTCATTCATTTCCTCTTTAAGGACCTCTAACATCTGTTAAAGTTGGCTTTAAGGTCACTTTCTGATGCTTCAGCTGTGCTGGAGTGTTCAGGTCTTACTGTAGCAGGATAACTTGGCTCTGGTGGCTCTATGTTGCCCTGGCTATTGTTGATTGTGTTCTTACACTGGCCTCTAGTCATTTGGGTTTTGGATGATTATAGGTCTTGGTGCTGATTTCTGAGTTTGTCTTCGTTGAATGGGTAATTTGTTCTTTGATTTCTGTTTCTTCTTTGGTCTTCTGGTCTTTGTGTCTTGGGCTTCTGGCAGCTGGCCTGAACTCTGATCCATAGAGAGAGAGTCTCCGTCCAAACTGAGGGCTAAACTTCTGGTGGTAAGCTTGGACTTTGGTCCAGCAGGAGATCTCTGCTTGAGCTCGGGGTGATGAGGTGATGAGGAAAGGAATTGGGATGGGGCCACTGAGTGAGGGAGGCTGTCTGCTGATGGGCTGCCTCTCTGTGGTTCTGGCAGCAGGTGTAGTCCCTGGGCCTGCAGGGAGTACCTTCTGAGTCCATCTGTTTTTCTGTCTTGGTTCTCCTGCCCCTGTTCTTCAAACCACTGTGGCCTCCAGCAGCTGTTCTTCTGACTGGTGCAGGCTGCACCTGTTCTCCTCACTGGCATGGTCTGCTCCTGGGCAATGGAAGACTCCCGAGTTGGGCCTGAGGTCACAGCAGTGGGAGGAGACAGCAGTAAGGTGAGGGGGTTCACGGCAGTGGAATGGGTGGATTTCTGTTGGTGGGCGGGTTCTGAACGGTATGGCCTGCACCTGAGCACCGGAGCAGCAGAAGTGTTCTGGAGCTGGGAGCAGGGCACTGAGTGAAGTTTCTCTTTAATGTGTGGCTTTATTTTTAGGTTATTGTCCCTAGAGTATGAACTTTATACCTATGTATGAGGGAGACCGGTGGGAAGGATTTCTCTTAATGGAGGAAAATTTCATGTTTGGGAATTTTGCCTACATGTGTGTATTGGAACCATATACCTGTAGAGCTTGCAGAGTCGAGGGAGGGTGTCAGATTCCTCGGAAGTACTGGTGCAGATGGTTGTTAGCCACCAGGTGAGCAATGAGAATCAAACAAGGGCCCTCTGGAAGAGTTGCCAGTGATCTTAACTGCTAGCCTATCTCTCTGGTCACAAAATAAAATTCTTAGTTATGGATTTCTCCTCACACTTTCTACACAAAAAGAACACATATTTTAATAATATGATGTAGAGTCGGGTATTGTGGCAGATTCTTGTGTGTGTGTTTGTGTGGTTGTACATACACAGTTATGTCCTTGTGTGGAGGCCAGGGGGCAAAGTTGAGTGATTTCCCTCAAGACACCATCTACCTTATTTTTTTGAGATATGGTCTTTTACTGGACCTGGAGTGCACTCATTTGGCCACGGTGGCTTGTCAATAATCCCTAGAGATCCACTGTCGTGCTCCAGCCCAGGCTTTACATGTGTGCACCACCGTGTTGGGATCTCTAAGTGTGGGTTCTAGGGATGACACTCAGGTTCACGTGTTTGTTTGGCAAGAACTTCACTGACAAAGGTATTTTTCCAGCCTCAGATTCTTTTATGTTTAAATATCCATAGAGCGGAATGAAGTAAACGAATGCATGCTTTCTCTAGGAGGATCTTTAGTTGGGAAACAATAACCACATTCTAGTTTGGATACTTTCCCCTTTTATGGTCTGGGAGAGAAGAGAAGGTATGTCCTCTGACACAGGAGCTAGAGGGGATAAGCCAGGTCCAAGGTTGCTACAAATTCAATTACATCAGGCACAGGAGTGGGTGGAGGAGATGGTTTTTACCTGCTTCCTGTGAGGAGCTGTTGGGTTCTCTTCTACAGCACAGATTATCTGGCTTGTTAGCTGCAAAGAGTAGGAAGAAGGCACAGACGCCTGGAGAATGGTGCTCACTTTTCTGTGCTTACTTCTGAAAACTGTTTTATTGATTATTCCCACTCTTTCTCCTTTAGCCGGATGAGGTGAACATTGGTCAATACGTTTTTTCCTGATATGACTGGATAGCTTTGTGGTATTTTATTTTTCTTGCTTATTTATTTATATTATGTCATACCTCATTTTTACAAAACTATAAAATGAACAGTATTCTTTCTTGTGTCTATTCTACAGCCTGACTACAAAAGCATTTCAAATCTGCATGAAGCTCTTCAAAGCACGTGTCATGCTCACTGTATGAACTCACATCTTTAGATAAACACTAAGGTAAATTTGCTGTCTAACTTCCTATTTTTATTATTTTACCAATTACATATATTATGCAACAACATGAAATATCACTTTGTTTGTTTCAGTATCAACTCCTGTGCATACCCTGGCAGTTTAGTCCTCTTACTAATATCTTCTTTTATTTCCCCCCTACATTGTACACATAGCTACAGGTCATTCATTTTTCAATACTACATAGTATTTCATTGCGTGACTTTATTACACTTTATTTGCCAATTCTCAGGTTGATAGATGTTTATTTTTAAAAGATTTTTTTGCTATTTCAAAGTTACTACAAACATTTTTGTATTTATTTCTTTGTACATTGTGCAAGACTTTTAAAGGTCATATTATATGCCGGGGAAATTGCTTTTTGTAAACCATGTCTTTTTTTTTTTCACTTACAAAATATTGAAAAACTGAACTCCAAACCTTCTGATACTAATCTACACCTTCCCAACAGCTTGCAAGAATTCCTTGTGTTCCGCCCTCACTAGCAATGGCAAATAGTCTTAGCTAGGCTAGAGGGCACAGGCATGTGCTGATGGTGAGTTTTCATGAGCGTTCTCTCATTATTGCACATGTGATTTTTCTCTGTAAATCAACCCATCACGACTTTTTTTTCTTTTGCAATACTAAAGCTTTTTTGATGAATTCTGTGCAGTAAAACTTGAGGCCAGTTTAGGAATAACTACATTCTTTTCATGGTAGTCTACTATTAGGGGCCACAAGAGTCACATCTCCTTATGTTTCTTTCTGCAGATGCCTTGGCTCAGTCTATCTGCATTTTGCCTGTCACTTGCCTTCCCAGACATGAATCGCAGAGAGCCTGCGTCTCAAGATTTTACCATCAATACCAGGAACTAACATGAAAGAAACTCATGCTGCTTCCTTTATACTCTACAGCTCTTGGAGAAAAGATAACCCACACCCTGCCTCCTGAGAAATTCTACGCATTGTTGTGTAACAAGATGGTGTCAGACAGAATAGACCTGGCCTAACTGTGCTACAAATCCAAAAGCCCACATGGAGACACAGTGATAAAAAGGGGAACTTGGGACTCTCATGGGGAGTGGGGAGAGAGGGAGGGAAAGAGAGACAGAAAGAGAGAGAGAGACGGACAGATGGACACAGACACAGAGAATGAAAACACTCATGATTCTCCTTCCTTGGCACCCCAAGTGCTGGGATTATAGGCAGTGCTGCCAAGCCTACCTGAAGGGTTTTTTATATTTAATGTGCGTCTATTCATTTTCACCATAGTTTGTGATTTTTTTTCTTGTGTAAAAATTTTGCAGCTCAAGGATTATTAGGATAGTCTCCTGAAAGTTTTAACTATCTAACTTTTGCATTTCCGCCTTTAAAGCAGCAGGAATACATTGTGTACGTGGTGAGAGACAGGGACAACTTTTCTTCTCCCTATGGCCAACCAATTTCCCTGACGCCTTTGTGACGTCCAATTTATTTCTAGATATTCGTGTCTGTAGCTATGGCAAATTCTTCTTTTCTTTGTTTTCTGGTACTAGGGATGACACAGGGCTCAGCATTTCAGGCAACTGCCTTAGCATGATGTTGCGTCCCCAGCCCTGAGGGTTAATTTTTTTTTCAGTCAACTTTAATGAGGTAGTGTCAATGCGATTGTATACTAAGCCTATTGTATACACATAATTTGATGAGTTTGGGGAAATGTTTTATTTATATCATGAGCACAGTTAAGATAAAAATATTTCTAATATTTCAGAGCATCTCTGTGTGATGTTTGTGGTTCATCCCACCACCCTTTGGGCCACAGCTAATCAACCATCTTACTTATTTCAGTATAAATCATAGAGCCCTCGGGCCCCAACTCCTCTTTCTTTCTCTCTGCTTCCTCTTCTTCCACATCCTTTTTCTCCATTTCTCCTGCTTTTTCTCTCCCTTTTTACTCTATCCCCTACTTTCTCCCCTTCTCTCTCTTCCCTCCCTCTCTTTCTTACTCAAGAGAGATAGATATTAGATATGTCTTCATTATCCTGGATGAATGTAGCACAAATAATAAAAAAACCCGGAGAAAGAAATTGGGCTTCAACCTGAAAACCAGAAAGGCAAAGCAGCTAAGCCACTAGAGAAGTCTTCCCTCTATCAAGGCTGGGTGACTGGAGACTAAGAGGACTAAGCCTCTCTCTCTCATTTTATATTCCCTCTAGTGCTGGGATTAAAGTCGTGACTCCCTAGTACTAGGATTAAAGATGTGAGCCACCACCACCTGGATTTATTTCTACATTGTACTTGTGTAGCCCAGGGTGGCCTTGAACTCACAGAGATACATCTGTCTCCCAAATCCTGGCATTAAAGGTGTGTGCCACCATTACCTGACCTCTAATGACTTTAGCTTTATCTCTGGTCTTCAGGCAAGATTTATTTATTAAACTACAAATAATATACCACTATAGGTGAAAATACCCCGTAGTAGACTAATCAGGGGATAAGCTGATTACTCTGCATTTTGAGAAAGCAGCAATCTATTTCCCAAGTGGAAGCAGCATTTCCTGTTTCCACCAGGAAATAGGGCAGTTTTAGTCTCTCTGGGTCTCCAGCCACAGTGGAATCGTCAGCAGAAGTGTGGCTACTTCACCTGCGTCTATTAGTGTGAAACTGTAGTTTTAATCTCCATGTTTGTATCTTTGGTTATGTAAACATCTCCTCATGTGTTCATTGGCTCTGTGTGTGTTGTTTTGTAAAACAGGAGTACATTTTTTTCCTGTTAAAAAAAGACTATTCATCTTATTTTGAGTTCTTGATAAAAACTACATTTTAGATATGTGCATTACAAGAACTTTTTCAATGCTTATGGCTTACCTTTATTTATTTTCCTTAGCAATGTGAGAAACATATCTGATTTTTAACTTTAATAAGCCCTAGTCAATATTTTACTTACAATTCCTGTTTTGTATATTTGAGCTAAGTCATATTCTGCTTTGGCAATACACCCTGGCTAAGATATCTTTACCTTCATCATAGTCATAAATAATTTATTCCATAATTTCTGCTAGAAAACAAAGGTGTTTGGCTATTATAAACTGCAAAAGGTTGTGTAGAATTTACTACTTAGGTCTTTGTAGACTCAGTGTGTAGGGCTGAAGCCTTCTTGACATAACCGTGAATAACACCTGAAAGCTTGATAGTTTTTTTTTACTTCATTAATATATTAATTGTAAATAGTGCTATATCACTTTGTAACTTTTCTCTCCTGCACTTTCTCAGGTGATTGTAAACAAAGGCATTGTAGAGGGCTGTGGAACTTTACTAGAGCCTGGCTTCAAGGTGTACATGGTTCCTTGACAGTGGGTGAAGATATATCCCATCTAGGAAGAAGACACTTTTGTAAGAATACACACACACACACACACACACACACACACACACACACACACACACACACACACACTCCTTTTTCTGAACACAGTATAGTGATGGGTTTCGGTTCTGTTGACGGTAAGGACAGTGGCCAGTCAAACCCTCAGTAGTTTATGCTCTGCTCTGTTATGGATCTTCCTTTCTGACTTTCCTCTTTAACAGTTACTATTGATTATTGACTGTTACGATTTACGATCACCTGGGAGGCAAGGCTCTGGACTTATCGTTGAGATAGCTTCTACTTTGGGTTAAATGAGATGGGAGGACCTTCCATAATGTGGATGGCACCATTCAATGGGCTGGGATCCCAACAGAATGAAGGGAGAGCAAGGTGTGCATGAGCATCTGTCTCTTTGCAGCCTGACTATGGACACAGCGTGGCCTGCTGCCCCGAAGTCCTGTTGACGTCTCAGTAACCGTGTAGCGCACCCTTAGCTTTGATTCTAAGCAAGTGCTTCCCCCTTCAGTGGCTTTTGTTGGGTGTTTGGTCACAGCATTGAGAAAACTGAAACAAGTCATGTCATGGCTCCTTGCCGCAGATCCTCACACTAGAACTCGGCTGTTTTGAGGCAAGTGGTTTGGCAATTCCAGATTAATTTTTTGATAAGGGTTGGTGTTCATTGTTCTCCTTGGAGATAGTCCATTTATTCAGCATACTGTTCACATGGAGATCTTTTCTACATTTATGCTTGGAGATTTTCAAATCTTTGTCAAAAATTAATTAACTACATGTATGTGAACTTATTTATGGGATTTTTTTACTATTTTTATAATTATATATGGCTACCAAAGTGTCAATTTTACACTACTCTCATTATTGTACCATTTTAGTAAGATTTAAATTCAGATAGTATAAAACTTTCTAATTTTGTTTTTTTTCAAAATTGTATAGAATTTTCCATGTAGCTTATTTTTTCATTAAGTTGATATAAGCTTGTGAAAATTTAAAAAGTCCATAAGATGTTGATGTATATAGCTTAAAACTTTTAATTAGCATAATCAAGACTTCTAGTTCACAAAATAAGTTCTGTATCTCTAGGAATCTTTAATTTCTGACCAATTTCTTACACACAGTATAAATACAATCTTCAATATTTTCTGGAGTTACATGATATTATAAATTGCTTTCTTTTGGCTATTTTTTTAAAATACCAATTTATTCTTATTTTATGTATAGGGTGCTTTTGCTTGTTTTTGTATGTTTGCGTACCATGTCCAGGCAAAGCCCTGGAAGGCAGAGGAGGACGTTGGATCCTCTAGAACTGGAGTTTTACATGACTTTTAGACATCATGTAAGTGGTGAGAACCAATCCTGGGTACTGTGTAAAAGCACTTGCTGCCAGCCCCAATGCTGTGCCCCCACGCCAGTCCCAATGCTCTGCCCCCACTCCAGTCCCAATGCTCTGCCCCCACGCCAGTCCCAATGCTCTGCCCCCACGCCAGTCCCAATGCTGTGTCCCCACTCCAGTCCCAATGCTGTGTCACCACTCCAGTCCCAATGCTGTGACCCCACTCCAGTCCCAATGCTGTGCCCCCACGCCAGTCCCAATGCTGTGCCCCCACGCCAGTCCCAATGCTGTGTCGCCACTTTCAGCTTGACGCAACCTAGAATCGCCAAGGAAGGGGTTCATAATGAGGAATTAGCTAGATCAAGTTGGCCTGTGGATATGGCTGTCAGGTTGTTTAGACTGTCTTAATTGGTGTGGGAAGACCCAGTGGCAGTACATCTCCCTAGGCAGGAAGTCCTGAGCTGTAAGAGAGGAAATATCCAGCTGCAAGCACACAGGTAATAGAACTAGGATCTCCCTTTTTACTCTCCATGCTCTTGATTGTGAATGTGATTCTCTAAGTTCCTGCCTTTACTTTTTCAGAGTGAGGGGCTGGAAACTGGAACTGTAGGACCAGTAAACCAAACCCTTTGTTCCCTAAGGTGCTTTTCGTTAGATTATCTTCTCATAGCAACAAAACAAATCTAGGAATACACGTTTTCAAAGCCCAAATTACATTTTATGATAATGTAATACAATTGGTACATGAATGTTGACTCCTTATATAGAACATGTGCATGTATAGATGCTTGCATATGTATGGGTGCACATGTGTGAAGGAGTGCATGTATGTGGGTGCATCCATGTGGAAGCCAAATGTTGAACTTGTCTTCAGAGATTGATTTTAATTTCACCATCAAGGCAAGTCTCTTACTTGAATCCCAAACTTTCTGATTTTTCTAGTGTTGCCAGTTTGAACCAGAAATCTGCATCTCAATCTCTCAAGTGATGGGCTAAAGGTGGACTTTCATGTGTACCTGATTTTTTTCTTTTTCTTTTAAAAAGAGAACAAACTATCTTTTTTCATTTTAGATACCAATCCCAGTTCCCACTCTCTTCACTCCTCCCATCCCTTCCATCTTCCGTCCCACCCCACCCCCACCCACTCCTCAGAGAGGGTAAGGCACATTGCTTTGGGGAAGGTCCAAGGCCCTCCCTACTTTACCTAGGCTGAGCAAGGTATCCATCCAAAGAGAATGGGTTTCAAAAAGCCAGTACAAGCAATAGAGATAAATCCTGGTGCCACTGCCAGTGGCCCTGCAGTCTGCCCCAGCCATGCAACTGTCACCCACATTCAGAGGATCTAGTTTAGTCATATGCTGGTTCCTTCCCTGTCTGCTGGAGTTGGTGAACTCCCATCAGCTCAGGTAGACTGTTTCAGTGGGTGTCATCTTGACTTCTTTGCTCATATTCTCACTCCTCTCCCTCTTCAGCTGGTCTTTGGGAGCTCAGTACAGTGCTACCCTGTGGGTCACTGTGCCTGGTTTCATGCAGATCTTTGTCCTGCAGCCTGCTTGAGCCCTCACGTGCTGACTTCTAATCCTCCATCTTGGTTTAAATTCTCATAAAGCAGAGTAGTTTTAAAGAAGATCCTTCACAACTTCTTTTTTTTATTGATATTTATTGAGCTCTGCATTCTTCTCTGCTCCCCTCCCTGCCTCTCCCCTCCCCTTCAACCCTCCCCCAAGGTCCCCATGCTCCCAATTTACTCAGGCGATCACATCTTTTTCTACTTCCCATGTAGATTTATCTATGTAAGTCTCTCTTAGTGTCCGCATTGTTGTCTAATTTCTCTGGGATTGTGGTTTGTAGGCTGGTTTTCTTTGCTTTATGTTTAAAAACCACCTATGAGTGAGTAATGTGATGATTGTCTTTCTGTGTCTGGGTTACCTCACTCAAACTAATGTTTTTTAGCTCCATCCATTTTCCTGCAAAATTCAAGCTGTTGTTGTTATTTTCTGCTGTGTAGTACTCCATTGTGTAAATGTACCACATTTTCCTTGTCCATTCTTCGGTCGAGGGGCATTTAGGTTGTTTCCAGGTTCTGGCTATGACAAATAAAGCTGCTATGAACATAGTTGAGCACATGTCCTTGTGTCACAATTGAGCATCCTTTGGCTATATACCCAAAAGTGGTATTACTGGGTCTTGAGGAAGGTTGTTTCCTAATTTTCTGAGAAATCGCCACACTGACATCCAAAGGAGCTGTACCAGCTGTACCAGAAGCCTTCAGAACTTTCTATGTATGATCATGTCACTTGTAAATAAAGAGATTATTACTTTTCTGAAATGAATGGCTTAGTGTTCAGCAGAGCAGTGAGAGCTGCTATCCTTTTATTTTCCCAGAGCCCAAAGGAGGCGCCTGTTCCACCCCGGACTGCATGTCAGTGCTGGACTCGACAGATGGTCATCATCATGCCCACTAAGCTGCTTTCTGGTGTCAGCTTACTGAGACTAGCTGTCTTGCTGATTGGTCACAGTGTCTTACATCCCGGGCTACCTCGTTATTTTTCATTGGCTGCTCAACATTATCATTTTGTTTGAGTTTGGATTTTTAAAAGCTTCCATTAACGATGTCTGGGCTTTTTGTGAAAGACCATTTGATTTTCAGAAATATATTGGTGTTCTCAAGGTTATTTTAAAATTGTGACAGGTTAGTACTGACTCATTTTTATTCCAAGAGCCATTTCCTTCCACTACCCAGATACGCCTCTCTGGGGTTCCCACTACTCCCGTGCTCTTTAATACTGTTCATTTCAGTTGGTCACAGTTGAAAAGACTACCTGCCCTACACAAGCTGTTGGACTCATATAGTTTATCTAACCCTCCAAGTACTTACAATCTCATGTAGTTTTTTTTATATGCATGTACAGTTTAATATTTATTTGCCAACTTTTGTATCTGTTCTACGACATGTTTTTATACATGATTCTTTATCTCTACAATTCAACTATTCAACTTGCAAGTATCTGAGACTCCATTAATTAAACACGGTACTTTTTAGTGAATAAGACACTATGTTTTGCTGAAGAGCCTGCCCATTCTACCATACTTCAGGTTTTCTGTTCCTCAGGTTCATGGTACTTGTGTCTGTCATTCCTATTTTTGCAGTGTGTGACAGTTTTGTTCCTCATGATTTGCAGTATCTAAAAGGGATTTGATGGCCTTCCTCCTGTTTCCTTATTGTTTCCTGTCAAAAGGATGTTACCACAATAGAATTGGAGCAAGGCTCTTAATGTTACTTTATTTATCTTATGTTAATTTTATTAGTTTTAGTTATGTGTATTTGTGTGTTATCTGTGTGTTTATGTATAAATGAGTGTAGGTGCCATTAGATCTCATTGGATCACAATACAGGTAATTGTGAACCACGAAACATGGGAGCTGGGAAGAAAACTGCATTTCCCAGAAGAACAGGATGTGTGCTTAACCAGTGAGCCATCTCCTTGCACCCTTTTGTTATTTTTAAACAATTGCATTTGATGTTACTTTGGGTCTTCATATATCAATATTCTTCTCCTAAATTGTAAAAATTTTCCATCAGATTCCTGAATGCCCAGTTTCTGTGATAAGGAGGGCTCTGCTTTCCCCTGTGAAATCTGGGGGTTTTACTTCTCGTCAGAGTCTCACATCAAGATAAACGGAAACAGTAGTGGCAGAAAATTGAACTCCAATGTGAAGTTTTAAAAGTAATGCTGATGACAATCATCATTGAGCTTGTCCAGTAATTCGCATATCTTAGGAATACGTTGCAGATGACAAAAGGTGCAGAGAGTCTGAGAGTTCAACTTGTAAAGATGGAGATCGCTCCCTCCTTCCCCCAGGGCGGCTGCTGGGAGCACAACTTGTCAAGTGTCCTTCCCAGTGCTGGGAAAGGAGTTGGAAATGTGGTTTGATTAACCAACATGGGATGTATTTATTCACTATTTTTCCTCCTTAAATTAGGGCTGACTTTTTCTGTTTATACACAAACTATGCTCCTTCCTTTTGAATCTATTAATGTTATGAGTTACATTGTTAGGCCTTTAATAGTGTATTACCTCAACCCTTCTAGAGTGTGCCAATCTGGTCATGACTTGCTGTTTAACTGGGACACAGATTCAGTGTGAACACACACACACACACACACACACACACACACACGAAGCACATATTTATAAATGGTTATGTGCAGGTATAGTGCGAGGCTCCAAATTAAAAACAGCACAGCAATGATAGAAAATGGGACTTTGCTGTAAAAAGGAGTTGCTGTAAACCATGTTAACTCTTGAGTATGAAATGGTTCTTGTCTTTTCTGAATTCAGCAATGGGAGGGAGCTAGTGACCAGAGGTGCTTTGAATGGTGGGGTTGTAACTTTTTCTGGTCTGTATTGAGAACACAGTCTAAGAAGCACCTCCTTCATGTTGTGGTTTTAGTTCACATGGCTTGTGTATTAGTTGCTTATTCGTTCAACATTAAAATGAAATGAAACTCACTATAGTCTCAGTTATTTTTCTGGGTAGTTTGAATTTAGAATAGGTCACTCTAGTCTAGCTTCACTGCATACAAAAGTGAAATTGTTGTATAATTGTTTCTAATAGTCCTCTGAGATTGACTCAAACTGTGTTTGTGTGTGTGAGAGACAGGGAGAGGGAGAAAGACAGAAAGATGGCGAGAGAATAAGGCATATGTGTGTGGTGTATGCCCATACACGGGGGTCATGTCAATAAGTGACAGAGGGGGATGTCAGGTGTCTCTGTCTCTCTGGCTTGTTACCTTGAGACAGGTCTCTCACTTAGCCTGGAATTGAGCTGGAGCTAGCAAGCCACTGGAGCATCCCATGTCCACCCTGTGCAATGCTGGACTTACAGGCACAGACACATGCCCATTCCTGGCTTCCTACAAGGGTGCTAGGCCCACACTCATGTCCTCATGATTGAGCTGAATTGTCTTTATCTTCTTTGTTTAAAGCTTTCTATCAGTTTCCTTAGGTTTGATATTTTGCTGCTTTTCTTTGTGCTTGTGTAGATTGGAAGGTAAGTTTTTATCTACTGAATATATTTCTTTAATGATCATAGATTGTTCTAGACTTTTCTCTTTCATCTTTCATTATTGTTGGTGAGAACTGTAGCTTCCTAGAAAACAATCTCTTTATGAGTTTTCAACTATCCCACATTAAATTTATTTTTAGCTTCATTTTGTTTTGGAGGCTCTTCTATAATTTTACCATTCTCCTACTTATCAATCCCTAATATTTATTGGTATCCAACATAATTTTCTTGATGAATTCTGACAGGACTTAGTGTCTTTTAGTTGCCTTTCTAAGAGTCAGTGTTTTTGTATTCATGGATTGTATTTTTCAGTTCTTTGAATTTGCCTTGCTTTATTTTTTTCCTTCTTCAGTATTTTTATATTTTAGTTTTATTTTTCTACTTTCCCAAGATAATGCTGTGATGGTCTCTAATTTATGCCTCTCATTTCCAAACTATGCTTTTTTTTTTTTTTTTTTTTAGAAACGGTTGGCCTTGTGGGTATTTCTCTTTGCCTGCCAAGAAGACCTCAAAGGGCAGTAGAGTAGAAAGTGGGTGGGCTCCTTTTGTTTGGAGCAGTTTGAGGGTCCAGCTGCGAAGAGCGCATCTTTCTATGCATTGCTTGGTCTGTCCTGTATGTCCAGTGCTGGGCACCTGCAGGGTTCAGCATTCAGCAGTGATCGACTGTCCTGTATTTTTCTAAGTGTTGAAATGGGGAACAATAACATTGGTCAAGCCTCAAATGGCACGGACTAGTTCTAGTGCCTGAACTAAATGAAGCCTTCATTCCCTGCCCTCTGACGTTAGCCCTAAACTGCTTCATACTGGGGGCAACCACAGCTGACCTGCTAGTGAGGTCTCACCCAAACCTCAGCCTTAGTATCAGTTCTACAACCAGCTGTGCTGTGGCTGCCAGGAAGAAGAGTGCTAAGTCTTCCAGCTCCTCCACCCTCTCTCCCACCCAGACTACCTTTCCACTTGTCTGCTCCTCCAGCCGACATCCCTTCTCCTCATTCCGGCTTCCTAGCTGCTTGCCCAGGCTTCCTGGGTCTTCACGGTTTGCTTCTTGCCGCTTGGCTAATGTAAACCCAGTGAGTGACTCTCTTCCCCACATACACCAAGGACCTTCAACTCCATCGTCTTCGGTTTATCTGTGCTCCCGCGTGCGCTCTGCCTGCTCGGGCTGGCAGCTGGGGGCCGGCTCCACTTTGGAAGTCTAGCAAATGCCTTGGTTATTTAATCTAACTGGCTGCTACCAACCCTTTGAGAAGGTTTGAGAAGCTTTTCAAGACTGCCCTGTCTTGGACACTCTCCTTCAAGCCTTGAATAGAGTATCTTAGGACTCTTATATTTAAGTAGCTCTCAGCATAATCAGTTTCCAAATTCAAGCCACATCGAGTTTTTCTCTTCTTCTTCTTCCTCCTCCTCCCTCCCTTCCTCTTCCCTTCCTCCCCCCTCTCTTCTTCCCTCCCCGTCTTCCTGTTTCTCTGTATCTCCAGGGCTCTTGCTACCTGATATTTTTGAGCTTCCTGTTCCAGCCTCCAGGTTCTGGGATTACAGATTTTACCACCAGTTCAGTGTGTTCTTTTTCTTCTGTACTTAAAAGAAAAAAGATAACACCCAAAGGATTACACTTTATTATGGTACTTTGGCATATTTTCTAATAAAACCGCATTTAAAGTTATTAATCCCATTTTAGCAGTGAGTTTTCTACAAATGGCAAGAGCCCCATCGTTTTTGTGCCAATAATTAGAGATGAGGTTGGCATAGTAAATGTATTTTTGGGGTTAATACAATAAAATACAAGCAACAAGAAACAAATGCTGGGCTGCCTCAGGGTAAAGGAATATGGTATGAAAACCATAAGGTCTGAGTTTCATCCTCTGAGAAGAGAACAAGTTCCATGAAGTTGTCTTATGACCTCTATGCAAGACCATGGAACACATTTTCCCCACACAAATAAATGAACCCAATATATTTAAATTTTACTTTACCAATTGTAATAGCTGTGATGCCCAGGGCAGCCTGGACACACATATGGGGCTCAGGCCACACTGTTGCCATGGCAGACACAAACAAAAATGTAGCTCTCTTTACTGGCAGGCAGCAGCAGGTTCCAGGAAAAGCGATAAGCTAAGCTGTCATCTCCCAGGGAGAGCCAGCATCTAAAGGGAATACCCAACATTAACCTTTAGATAAGACAAGATCACCAGATGTCCCTGAGCCTGGGACCAATCTATTCCCCTTTTCCCAAGATACCCCCAGATAAATACCAGCCAATCAGGGTCCTGGACCCTGGAAATCCCCTCACCTCCAACATCTACTGTGATAAAAATCCTACCCTGCCTGTTCTGGATACTCTCTGCTCTCAGCCACTGCATCTGACAGATGGAGAGTTCAAGCTTGAGACTGAATAAAGGCTCTTTGTTTTTACATATGGGATTTGGTCTCTGTGGTGGTCTTTTGAGGGTTTTTCGTGATCTTGGCATAACAATAACAATGAGACAGAAAATAAAGAAAGCAAAGTAAATTCTACTAGCTACTGTGTCCTCATGGTATATAAGATACCCAGACCACCCCAGCTTCACTTCCACTTGGTTCACCGGGTGCTGCTCCTGAAGCTGTTTCATGTGTGACTTTTCCCTTCTCCTTGCATTTCACTCTTGCTGTAATTTAGCACCCCTTGTGCTTCCTCAATACCTTCTTATTATGCTTGTTCTATTTAGAAATAAAGCTTCATATTTACCACAGAAATGAATTATTAAAGAATAGACATGCTTATTATCCAGGCTACTGGTCTAGTAGGACTGTTATTACTGATGTTATATTGTGTGGTCATGAGTGCACATGTAATGTGAATGAATGTGGGCACATGCAAGCAGCAGTACATGTGTTGTGTGGTCCATGCCTTCATCCTTGTTTGAGAAAAGGACACTTGTTTGTCTCTGCATCTGCCTGCCTAGCTCACCCAGGAGGTTCCTGGGCATTATCTCACTTCTGCTTCATTATAGGAGTGCGGAGGCTGCACACATATGGAATCGGTGTTCAGGATCTCACGTTTGCTCTGCATGCACTTTCTACATAGCATCTCCCCATTCCAGATTGTTACCACTTTCACTAGTTCTCAAGATACAGCTTTGTAGACTTCAGGTGTTGTATTTATTTGCATATTTTCCAAATGGTGGATGGTTTAGGGAAAAGAGAAGCTAAGCATATTGCACAGGTGTTATAGGAATTCCTACTGCTAGTAACCTTTAAGTTACGTGCCCACTTGGGTGTGGACTCTTATACTATTTATGCCTATGGAAAGAGCATGTCTGGCCTCTTTTATGGCTGTGGGATTCGGTTGCTGTTCCCCATTTCAGCAGAGGACTGTGATCTGTGGGTCTACCCCTAAATATATAACACTATTATTCTCGATTCTGAGCTAGTGTGGGATTTCTTTTAAGTGTCCTTCTTCATCTGGTGCTCCATGTGGATTCAGACTCCACACCTACCAGGTGGATGGCCTAAAGGTCTAACCGTTCCACAGTCCAGAAAGTCTCCCAACCCTGTCCACTTGGCTTGCTTTTACCTACATAGTTTTTTGTAAAACTCCCGCAACAGCGGAGCTAATGTCCTACTTGCTCTTTCTATAACCAAACACCATTGCCTGCAGCTTACTCAAAGAAATGAGATGTGGCAGATGGATGTGTTCCACTTTACGGAATTTGTTAAATTAAAATATGTACACCACACCATAGACACATACTCAGGTTTTCAATGGGCAACTGCTTTAAGCTGAGAAATGGCTGATTCAGTAATCACACATTTATTAGAAGTTATGGCCATCATGGGTATACCTGCACAAATAAAGACAGATAATGGTTCAGCATATGTCCCTAAGAAAATCAAATAGTTTTTTGCTTATTATAATATTAAGCATATAACAGGTATACCACACAATCCTACAGGTCAGGCACTTATAGAAAGATCAAATCAAACTCTAAAGTATATGTTAAACAAACAGAAAGGTTTGGAAAATATCCCCAGAAATATATTACATAATGCTTTATTAACCTTGAATTTTCTTAATGCTAATGAGAAAGGTACAACAGCAGCAGAGAGACATTGGATAATAGGAAAGTCTTCTGAATTGAATCAACCAGTATATTTCAAGGATGTGTTGACCTCACAATGGAAACCAGGAGATGTGCTACATTGGGGAAGGGGTTTTGCTCTTGTTTCCACAGGAGAAGAAAAACTATGGATACTATCAAAATTAATAAAGATTCACTTTGAAAAGGAGAAACCTCTTGAAAAAGAGAAATAACAGCTCATCCACAATGGTGACAACCATACAGGTGGTAAGGAAACCTCATAAGGGTTGGGGCAGGGTTCTGTTCTTGTCTTTGCAGGAAAAATACTCATCTTCAAAAGGTCAAGAGACCCTGGACATATAGATGCCTAAAGAGGAAAGGATAATTATACAGATAGGATCACCAAGCAAAAAGAATCTCAAAACATAAACTAAGATAATAATCATGATTCACTTAAAAATCAAAGCTGGCTTTGGAGTTGGACACTGGCTCTGTCCTCTGAATCCAAGCATGTTGTTAAAATAAAAATTCAGAGTTTCTGTCTCATTTTAGGAGCCATGATATGGAACAGAAAGAAAAAAGAATTTAGAAAAAATTTTTACTTCTCTTCATACCTAATTTTTTGTCTCTGTCGTAACTTTCATTGAATATAAGTCTGTTTAAATAATGTTAAAGTTTTCCACAATGAACAATGAATTTTTCTGCAGTATCTTTCAAGTTTCCAGGAAGAAGATGGGGTCCCACAACAACAACTCTACCTGGTTTATATGACATCATGATGCTGATAGTGCTACTATAAGACCTGTTTTGGGTACCAGCTGCTCAAGATGATTTCAACTTGGTTAGCTGGAATGGTGCACTTTTTTACAATGCTATGGCCAAAACTCTAAATAGGAACCCCAGAAAATCCCTACTGAATACTCAGAGACTATTTGCAATTATACCAGACAGTAATCTTGTAACTTAACCATCATTTTACTTTCACAGGATCCCATAGAAAGAACATCATTCCCATGACAGCTGGAAGTAATTCTAGAAGATGACGTTCCCTCTCCCAACAAAGTTTGTCCTCAGAGTTAGGGATATCATTTAGGGGTTGATTATAATTGGTATAGGGTTGGGAGTTGGGGGGGATTATGTAAGCTCAGGAATCTCTTTGGAAAAAAAAGAGGGGGGAATTGGATGGGATAATAGATTAGTGTGAGCTTACTCATATTAATAATAATAGTGAGTAATAATAGAGTGAATACTTGTGAGCTGCAATTTACATTGGTATTGAGTCTTGTATATTGATACAAACTTAAATTATATTGAATATATTCCTATTTTCATCCACAATATTTGTATACCTACGTAAAGTTATTTTATCATATTGTATGCATGCATGCTTCTACCTCTGCTTAAAATATTTTGTATATTGATACAATTTTAGGATATATTTATCATATTGCAATGTATATTTCTACCTCTGATGAAGATACTTTTACATTGTTTACATTTTGAGGTCATTGTCCTCATTTGTTGCACTGTTGTTTATTGTATAATATTCTAATATTAAGTCTTAGTCTTTAAGTTATATAGGTATTAAGAATTATACATCAATAGTCATCTATATTTGTCATACTTATAGTTAGACTAATCAGGTTCTTTAGATACATAAAGATTGTATTCTGCATAGATAGGTAATCTTTAACCACTTCAAAGAGCTGTAGAGTATGGCATTTAAATAACTTAGGGTTCTGTTGAAGTGAGACATGATTGCTCCTGGCAGCACCAATCTATTCCTGAGAGAATGTTGAGCATCGAAGACACTCCATTTGGAGTGTGTTTTCTTCTTGGCAAAACTGGCCTTTGGGCAAAGAACTGCCCATGAATTGACCACTGACAAAATGCACCATTTCTAGTCAGAACAAGCAGGACACAAGAAAAAAGACTGTCAAATCTCGTCAAGACAGGGTAAGATGGTTTTGAAAATATTTTTGCCTCTGAAAATGGTCTGTCAGTTACTCTAGGCCTTAGCCAAAGTTGGTTCCTCCAAGATTGAAAATGAAACTTTGGGTGATTGCCCAGGTAGCAAGTTGTCTCTGTCATTTGTTGCACATTTTGGAAGTTGTTTGATTACACTTCCTGCTTACTCAAGTAATATTATTTCCCTTCTCGGCTCTCTGATGGGGTTGAAGACTAGATAGATGTAGTTACTTTCCTCTCATGATTTGGCCAAGTTATTTATTATACAAGACTTAAACTCATTAGGATAATTATTGAAACATTTATCACATGTTTCTTGCTTGATATATTTGTTCTTATTGTATATAGTTTTGTATTAGGTTTAGAACATCTTATTTAAACAAAAAGGAGGTGCTGTAGGAATTCCTACCACCAGTAGCCTTTAAATTATCTGCCTACTTGGGCATGGCCTCTTATATGGATTTACATATTATATTTACGCTGACGTAAAGCATGTGTCCGGCCTCTTTTCTGGCTGTGGGATTTGGTTGCTGTTCCCATTTCAGCAGATGATTGTGATCTGTGAGTCTACCTCTAAATAAATAACCCTCTATTATTCTCAATTCTGAGTTAGTGTGGGATTTCTTTTAAGCATCCTTCTTCACACAGACTCAGAATACCTGTGCTTTTATTCTCTGTCAAGTTCAAAAGTTTATAATTCCCCTTTGACTCACAAATAATTTCCAAACAACAGTCATATCTTAGAAAATATATAATGGGGGGTGCTAGAAATAAAACTCTGTTGCAGAGTACTTGACTTATATGGATAAAGCCCTGGCTTTAATCCTTGGCACCTCAGAAACTAAATTGGAAAGAGTGCCACATGTTTGTTAAGGGTCACTTATATTGTTCAGTGTATTAGACAGTTTCAACACCTTCCCCACATCCTTGCAGACAATGAGTAGTTTTTAATTTTGGGTTTCAAGATTCTAGATTCTAAGAACTAGATTTTAAGAACTAAGTTTTATAGTCTGAGGTTTATTCCTGCCACCCTTCCTTCCTCAACAAGTTCATATATTAGAGATATATAGGGTCTTTAGAAGACAATTCAGGTGAAATGACATCCTAAACCAAGTAAGCAAGTGGCTTTGTAAGAAGAAAAGGATTGTTTTCTCTTCCTTCACGTGTGCACACATACAATAGTCTGTGACAGCTTGGAATCAATATGTTTGCCTTCGGGGAGCCTCAACTTTGAACCCTAGAGTTCACAATAATGTGAGATATGGATTCCCGTAAGTGGAATTTTGTTATGGTAGCTCAAGTAGACCAACACACTAAGTTTCTAATTATTATATTCTTTGAATGTTTAATTATATGTCTATATATACATTCATACATGTGAAAACAGACAGACAGACACACAGGTAGACAAGCAGATACATACACATGCATGCACACAAATACTCAGACACATTCTTACAAACAGAGACACATAGAGACACAGAGACACACAGATACACACACACACACACACACACACACACTCATACATACACCTTTCTTTTTCTGGAGCATTCAATTCCCAAAGAATTATACTAACTTTCACATATGAT
Source organism: Ondatra zibethicus (assembly GCA_004026605.1). Lineage (NCBI taxonomy): Eukaryota > Metazoa > Chordata > Mammalia > Rodentia > Cricetidae > Ondatra > Ondatra zibethicus. Next base: position 25,999 of record PVIU01007697.1, read on the forward strand.
TTTGAATTTGTCTTCTGTAAATGTCTGTCATGTTTTGCATTAACTGTTTGGAGAAAGACTAAGTGCATATATATTTTAGAATTGTAAGATTCCTTATAAAATGCTTCTTTCAAAATTATGGAGTAAATCTTTTATTCATAACAAAGGCTTTTGGCCCTGTCAGCTTTGTCTGCTACCTGTAAAGCCACATTACCTTACCATTAACTAGTAATTTCCTTGTATATAATTTTCAACATTATAATCATCATTTATGTGCCATTAAGTTTTACATGTATATCTTGCCACAGTTTTATTTCTAAAGCCTGTTCCTGCAGGTTTCTGTGGATGATGTCAATCAGGCAGACTATGGACTTCCCATTTGTCTTATTTTTTTATATGATTGAGTTTTTTACCTTTGTATTTGTTTTATGTAAATGAGCATTTTCCTTTTTATATACATATGCACCACATACAAACCTGGAGCTTGCTTGCTGACTCCCGAGGGGCATCGGATGCCATGGAACTGGAGTTCCAAGTGATTGTGAGCAGCCATATTTTAGCATCTATGTGATTGAAGATCTCCATCTGCATCACATAAAGGGCTCAAACCTGTCCCTTCATTTTTCTTTCCTGTATGCATGTTACTGTTGCCATGGTGTAGTTCAGGATTATTCTATGACCTTAGTCAGCTAATGCAAAGCAGAGCTGTACAGTATTGTGGAGTGATGGACAAGAAAACCCAGCTTCCTGTTCTTTCAGCAAACTGTGTCTCATTTACTTACACACTGCTAGCATTTTTGATCATTTGTCTCTAAGTCGTTACAGTCCTTAAACCAGCTTTCTTCTTTCTGAAGTCCACACTGTAGATTGTCCGTTACATATAAAAATCTAGGCTGGACCTTATTTCAACAAGCACTTTCAAGTTAGCCTTTGGCTCTCTTCTGTTTTACTTGCTTCTTTCTCCCAAACTCTCTCTCTCTCTCTCTCTCTCTCTCTCTCTCTCTCTCTCTCTCTCTCTCTCTCTGTGTGTGTGTGTGTGTGTGTGTGTGTGTGTGATGCTGTGTTTACATCTGTGTGGACAGACAGGGTTTCTCTGTATAGCTGTGACTCTTCTGGAACTTACTCTGTAGACCAGGCTTCAAGCTCATGGAAATCCACCTGCATCAGCCTTCTGAGTGCTGGGATGAAAGGCATGCACCACCAACACCAGGGCTTGATCACTTTTCTTGATGTAGTTCAAGGACTCTAGCTGCACTTGGGAACTCCTATTCTGACAAACCAGTCTTCATGCTCCACGTGGTTCTTTGTGAGGTCACCTCACCTGCTGAACTGTCTTAACAGTTTCCAGGTTATTTAACAAACTCCTTTGATCTTCAGGGATTCTGAATGAAAGTTTTCTTTGGGGGGGGGTAGGGCATTTATTTGGTTAACTTTGGTCTGATTTGGGACTGAGCGATAAGTTGAACTTTGGTTATCACCTTTGTTGGTACTTGTTCAAATTCTTTTGATACTGTGTGTTGGATCAGACATTACAAACCGAGTTTGTTTTATGTTCATTAAAATTCAAGTTGCTCCCTTGGGCACGACTGTGATGATCACCAAAGCAAGAAGACCTACTTAAAAATGGGACAGCATCATCCCATGGGCTAAGATCTAGGACTGAATTAAAAGGAAGCTATCTCTGCTTCCTGCCTGCAGAGCCAGTGTGTCCAGCTGCCTCACGCTGCTGTTTCCTGACTTCCCTGTCATGGTTGACTGTTTCATCTAGCTATGAGTCAAAGCAGCTTGTCATTTGTAAGCTAATTTGCCACAATGATGTGAAACATAATTAATATAAAATTCTTAGTCTACTATGTTTCTTAATTCAGCAAGTCCACCATCATTTTAAAAATATTTCTGCAAAAAATTTTCATTGACACGCATTAATTTGTAGCACTTGACAGGAGGGAAGAAAAGGCCAATATTCATTGAGTGACTATGTAATGGGCACAGCATGAGGGCTTCAAACGGTGCTATAAAAAGTGTGACTGAAAATTTATGCCTTCAGAAATGAGTTGTGGCCAGTAAATTTCAAAGAAAAAGGAAGGTCGGTAAATCAAGAGCAACGTATAGATGCAGAAGAGAGATGAGGCTTTCTTTCAGGGTTTATAAAAACCAAGAAGAAAGAGTATCAAATACAACATTAAATTATTTTAACATTAATTTATTGCTTCCTAGACAACCTTAGTTACACTTTATACTGCGCAATAAGTAGACAGGAGTCATGAGCTTTGACTGACAGGGGGTCCTTTTCTGTCTAAAATGCTGGGTTCTTTTCTCCGTTTCTCTACACTATGTGGTTTTAAAGAACTCTTTTTACTCAGTTTTTATAAATTTATTCTTTCTCTAAGGAAATTTTCTGGATGGATTCATTAAGGACAGATTTTGCTCCTTTGTTAGTTTCAGGTGGCACGAGGAATGTCATTTGCAGATGTCTTTAAACTCTCAAAACACTGGTAACCAGCAGACACCGACTAAGTTCCGAACAGAAGAAAGGGTAGTTCTTTCTTTTCTAGAACTTTCAGAGCTAAGCTTCTTGGTGGATTCAGAAGCAAGCTGTGTGATGAGGCTGGATGAGCTGGAGTGTGCAGTGCTCCCTTTGCTGGGAGCTGGTTGCTGACATGATTATAGGTAAGTGATAGGGGTTCACAAAGGCCACAGGGCCACTGCCTACTGCTTTATGTCATTTTTGAGATTTCCATCTTGGAAACACTCAGTAAGTTCTATGTAAGTGAAATACATGTGTTTGTTCTCCAAGTGGAAGTTATAAAAGGAGGGGAAAGAGCATGATTTCTACAGTGGAAGTAGGTGTGGGAATGAATGAGCATTCTTACAAACTCTACAAAAGCGTGTCAAGAAACTGTGGCCCTGGAAGAGGCCTGAGTTGCTTGGCAAGCTAATTTGTCAGGTTCCAGATTGGTTGGAAAGATTCTTCCCATCCAAGGTCATCCATGGCTGTATTGAGAAAATCACAGAAGGGCGCACTCCAAGTGGAGGCAGATCAGCATGGTAGTTACTGTGATGCCGATGGCAGTTTGCAGGTCTGGTAGTTACTGTGATGCCAATGGCAGTTTGCAGGCCTGGTAGTTGCTGTGATGCCGATGGCAGTTTGCAGGCATGGTATTTACTGTGATGCCGATGGCAGTTTGCAGGCCTGGTAGTTGCTGTGATGCCGATGGCAGTTTGCAGGCCTGGTAGTTGCTGTGATGCCGATGGCAGTTTGCAGGCCTGGTAGTTGCTGTGATGCCGATGGCAGTTTGCAGGCCTGGTTACCCACACTATGTGCTAAACTCTCTTTGGTGCTCATCATGTTTAATTTGCTTTTTATCTCCAACTTGAAGCACTACGATAGACAGAAAATTAGTATTTCATAAGGATTTGCTGAAAAGCAATCTTAAAGGAAGGCCTATTCAAGCAGGTACCATGGCTAGCTGACTCTGAGAAAGGACCTTGTTGCATCTTCAGAAAAATGAATATTAAACTAAGGCAACTGGGAAGTCAAAATCCATGTTTTCATTTCATGGAAACTTTCCCATGTTTATTTTATACACGGTGGAATCTTAGATAACTGCTTAATACAGAGCAAAGCCTTGCAGAACAATCCTAACCAAATGTGTGATATTCTATCCTATGTGTGATATTCTGGAATTCTTAAAATTTCTTTGAAGTACATTATATTTTCATTTCTGTGTCGGTAGATTATTTAATATAATATAAACAGTGTCAATGGGACTACCTAATGTTAGTTTTGAAGATAGAGATTAGTTTTGACATTCCTTGCATTTTCCTTAATTATTGAAGCCTGGAAAAGAGTTGTCCAATTATACCTCCTTTGTATGTGTAGCTTAGTTGTTTTTCCCACATAGGTCATAGCAAGAGGAATAGACTGGCACACCCTTCATTATGGTAACAAGTCTTTATCACAGATAGAGGTTGGATGTTGGATTGAGTGGCTTCTGGACAGAAGATCCTGAAAGCTGCCCTTAGGCTAGTTAGCACCTGCATGCCACTGTGGGGTATCAGTGATGCCCATTCCTTCTAGTTTACATAACTCCAATTTTTTGTGGGGTTTTGAATTTTTCCTTCCTCGTGATACCAAATGGATACTGAAGCAGCCATTACCAACCTTTACTTGTGGATAACATTCACAAAAACCTAAAATCTATATTAATGGATAGTACTGAATTTTCTTCTTCTCAAACTGTGGAGAAGTTTTACCGACTGCTGGTGGCAATCTGGTTTTATAAAAATTGAGTTGCTCACATGTGAGTGATTTCAAATAGTTTTAGCCTTAAGATGAAACTTCTCCAGCATTGTCAGGTCTGAATGCTAAGAAAGTAAATTTCCTCTGAATTAATGTGACTTTTTCTACCCTGTTCTCAAACACCATATCTAGTATTTCCAAAGCCATGTGTTGCTACAGCATAGCTCCTGGTTTCTGGTGTTGGGATTTATCATTCTAAGGGAATATTCAGTATGCACTGTGTATTGTTTTAATTTGTGAGTATATACAATGCCACAGTGATGTATATTATACAATACCAGAAACTTGAAGTTTATATACATATAAATATCTTTAAAATTAGGCCCTCAAATAAAAATGCATTTCTGTTATACTTTATTAAATATTTTTCTCAATTTTTGATTTAATTTACTGGTTTTTATTATAATAGCTGTATGGGCCTCTGTCAAGGTCGACCCGGACTCTCGTGTCTCACCTTTAAGTGCCAACCACACCAGGCTCTAAATTCATGTTCATTCATGTTCAAGATTGACAGCAAAACTAGAATTTACTCTGATTTTATTTTCTTATCTCTGCTGACGCTTTCTCCTATCCCCTACATTATGTTGTCTCTCCACAGTCAGAACTTTCATAAAAACCAAATGCACTTTCCTCGCGGCGTGGCGTTGCTGTGAACCCACTCTAGCTTTCCCATTGAGCCTGGACTGAGAGCCCAGGCCCTGGAGCTCCTCCCTCAGCCCCTGCCATCTCCCAGCGCCCCTCCCCGCAGTGTGCCACGCTGTACTCCTCTCTGCTTTGTGGACACACCAGTCTTTTTCTGCGTTCCATCTTTGCACTGTTGTTCTTGTTCTTTTGTGTTCTGAAATGTTCTCCTGTGGCTTCACTTGACTTGTTCCTTTTCTTCCTTAAGTCTACGGCACAATGCCTTTCAGTTTATCTTTGTCTACCCATTATAAATGAGTAATCTTATGTGGTGTTGTCTATCTACTATTCCTTATGTGTAGTATTTCCAGAACATTCTTTGCTTCATTTCCTGCTTATTCTCCACTTTCACACAGACTCTAAGCCCTACGAGGACAAGGATTACTGCTATTGCTTTCTGTCACGTTGCATATCCTGTCTCAATATTGTTCCTGATAAGATAAAGTATTCAGTAAATACATGTTCAGTAAATGAATTCTCTTAAAAGAGTTGTTTCATTTGCTTGGTAGGCTGCCTTGATGGTAATCTTGCTTTGAAGTAATTACTTTGTTTAGAAAAGCATGTGTATTGTGTTCAGTATTCAGAAAGAGTAAATGGTTGAATATATATCTTCCCTTGGCTTGTAACATCCTTAAAACTAATTGCAGCAGCTAAACTTTAGGGATAGCATAAGCATCAAGAGTATATTGTTTCTGCAGCATTAGAGGCCAGGTAGCAGTACTGTCTAAATCATTTTCTAATAATCTCCTCATAATTATCAATCCCTAAAAAAAGGGGTTCAGCTCCTTCCTGTGCTTGAAATCTAAATCTGATTAACCATACAGAATTCTTTTTTCCTCATGTGTGTGTGTGTGATTTATTGGGTGGGGGAGTTTGTAGAAAGGGAATCCTGAGAAGGGGGGAGGCATGCTTAGTAGGTGGTTAAGAGGGTAATGGGATACACTTGATGGGCAAGCAGAGTAGAGGAGGTGACCAGCTGGAGAGGAGATGGAGAGGGGGGTGAACCAATGAGAATAAAGTGTGATTATACATATTTATGATGCAGAATGTTTTTGCTTGGTTATTCTAAAGACCAAAATAGTTCTTTGCCCACTTGGAATTTGGGAGCTATTAGTATACATTTGTAGATATGGATATCAGATTCTTGTGGAAATTTAAGTTTATTATAAACATGACTTCATAATATATTTAAAATTTGAATCCATGGTTTTAGGTCTTTACTGGAACCTTAGCATTGTGGACACACATGCAATTGATTGGAGATATTTTTTGCATCTGTTGATTCCCCAATAAATTAAATGTGTGTATTTATTCTCATGAAACTTCATAGAAGGTGGATTTAATATTTTATAGCATCTTTAAATATATACATTAAATATTTTTCTAAGGCACATAAATGTGTCCAAGTTGGGGCTAAGGGTTCAGAATGAAGTTACATTGGTGAAGTACTTGCCTAACATTCACAAAGCAAGCTGGATACGCAGTGCCACATAAATCAGGCATGTGGATAATACCTATAATCCCACAATCGAGCATCACAGGCATCCAGTGGATCCAATCTACATCACAGAACCTGCATCTATGGTTCAAGGAACATCACTCATGGTAGAGGGGATGGTGGTGATACTGATTATAGGAACTGGATGCCAGGATAACTGCTGTGATGCAGGCTGCTGTGGGAGAATGCTCTTGTACAGTGTAAAGATTTGTCACCCATATTGGTTTAATAAAATGCAGATTGGCCAGTATTCAGGAAGGAAGTGTAAGTGAGGCAACCAGACTAGGAGAATTCTGGGAAGAGGAAAGGCAGAGATGCAGTCACAAGTCAGATGCAGAAGAAGCAAGATGAGAATGCCTTACTGAGAAAAGGTACCAAGCCACGTGGCTAAACATAGATAAGAATTATGGGTTAATCTAAGTTGTAACAGCTAGTTAGTAATAAGCCCGAGCAATAGGACAAACAGTTTATAATTAATATAAACCTCCATGTGTTTATTTGGGATGGGCTAGCTGTGGGGTCAGGTGGGACAGAAATTTCCATCTACAGCAGCCTTTCATAGAAATGGCTGCATAAAAAAAGGTTTGAACACTGGCAATATTACTAGAGATTCTAATGCAGATGGGGTAAGATCTCATAGTTGCTACACCCCTAGACGAGGAACTATAGGTAACCGAAGACTGCTAAGAGAGGGAGAGTTAGCCTATCCCAGGAAAAAGTCCCTTAATTGGTTTTCCAATACAAAGTGGTCAGCACTGCATTTATATACACACGAACAGCAAAACAGATGCAGTAGGTTGTGTTTATATAAACACACACCACACACACACATACACCACACAAGCGTGTGCGCACACACACACGCACACACACACACACACACACACACACACACACACACACAGAGAGAGAGAGAGAGAGAGAGAGAGAGAGACCTGTAATGGTAGTAATAAGGGAAGAAGAGGCTGTTAATTGGAGATTGATGGGGAGACATGGAAGGAATTGGAGAAGGGTCTGGGGAGTGTGCTGAAGGGAGAAAAGGAAGGGTAAAGTTATGGTCATTTTATTTTAATTTAAAATATATAAATAAAAATTAAGTGGAGGCGGGAGGGTCAGAAGTTATGAACATCCTCCACTACATATCAAGTTCAAGAAGAGTTTGATCCACATGAGACTTTCCTTGTTGCAAAATCCACCTGATGTGAAAAATTGAGCAGTGTCTACTGTGTGGATTATTCCTGAACAATGACTGTTTGTCTGGAAACCACAACCTATCTGCCTCTCTCTTGGACTCAAGTAGTCCCTGAGACCAGTCAGAGCTGGGCATGATCTCTGGCAATATCGGTGTGTTCACGGTGTAAGTGGTCCTCAGCGTTCTCTTCCTTCTGCATTTCTGACTGGATGACATTGGTGTATCTGAAAAGTAGGTCCAAAGAATGGAATTGGGCTCCCTGAATCACCTGTGTGCGCCTTAAACCCAAAGTCAAACACATACAACATCAACTCTGAACTTGTTATGAATGAGAAACAAACTTAGTTTTGTTATGATATTGAGATTCTATGCCAACAATAGTTGTCCTATTCACTGACTTAAAAAGAATATCATTATGTGTATTATATCATAGCTATTTTTATGTTTTTACAGTGCTTATTTTTTAGTCATTTTACATATGAGGAATGTGAACAACAAAAAAGATTTTAAAGGATTGAGCAAATGTACTCAGATTATAGATTATAGTAGCTTATAACTAAACTAAATCTAAGGGTTTACATATTGTGCATGAGTTAAAGTATGGCCCTCAAACTAGTCCCACTGCATGTTTTTCTATAAAGTTTTATTGGGTTACTGTCACACACATTGCTCTGTTACTTTCTCAAATTGCTCAGCTGCTACAGTAGTAGAGATAAATAAATGGAGCAGAGTACATACAACTAATAAAGTTTACCATAACTGGTATCTAGCTGACCTGTATATTATAGTATATTCCACTGACTTCCAAGGCAACTCTCATACTAGATACGATTAAATTTTATATCTGTATAGCATCCCATATTAGTTGGAATTTAGGAAAGTTTATTAACTTCATGTTTCTACTTTTTGTATTTTCCTGTTCTATAATATGCTTCATGAATTACTCTCCTTCTCATCTACTCTTTGGAAGTTGATAGTACAGCTTCTCCTTTTGCTCCCAACATTACCTCCTGGAGGAATTTAGGAGGCAAGATTTAGGGTGAAGTGGGGAAAGACTACTCACATGTTTTATCACTGCCTTATCCTTATATCAGTGATGAGAAGAAGACGTAGGTGAGTTTATCCCCTTAGAGTCTATCTCACCTGCTTCAATCCACCCCCAGGAGAACAAGGGATAAGACCCAGTGTTTCTCTGAAGTTCATAAAGTTTTTCTTTTCTTTTTTGTTCATTTGATTATTTGTTTTTATTCTTTTCTGCCTACAGCATTCCTGTCTTTAGCAAAGATCAGTAGTTCACTTGACCCTGTTACAAGTGAAGTCAAGGCCAAAGGATCAGCCTGGACCATGCAGGAGACCTTACCTATCCCATACGATCTTTTATCCATACTCATTCTTAGCACTTTTTACACAATGCCACAAAGACGTGTGAACCATGTGTGAACACTGTTGGCACCACCCAGGCCCTAGTTTTTGCACGTATGTATGTTTGTAGTTCTACATTGTCTTATCAGTTCTTTCCCACTTTTACAAAAGAAGGTACTGATGGAAATTAATATACAAACATCTTTAAGTCTATTATAATTTGTTTTTAAAATTGTATAGTCATTAATAATTAAGTTGTCAATAATCAAAGCTAAATTTTCTATCAGCACAGGTAATCTGACAAACAAGATTGCTGTAACAATGTAAGACAACCCTTGAATCTATTAAAGAAGAAAAAATCCAAGAAGCTCATAGCAGCAAGCTTTATGAATTTCCTAAAGCAGTTAGCTTTGCATTACTGCAACAAAATAACACAACTACGTTAGTGAAATGACAAGGCTTACTTGGCTCAGCATGGCCCTGGCATCACTGTATCAGTGTAGTGAATAGCAATGGCAGCAGTATGTCTCAGGGTTAATGCCCACATGATGAACGGGCCAGAAACAATGAAAGAAGCCAGGCTGTCGCCTCATGTGAATGCAAGGTGGTTGTATGAGAACTACCTAGCAAGTGAATACAAGTTGACCAGTAATCTAACAATTGGACACATTTCTAGAATGTTCTCCAGCCCCCAATTGCACCATCCTTCCAGGTGCCCCCAATTGCACCTACCTTCTTCTGTAACACAGCAGAACTCTGGAGGAAACAGGCCATATCCACACTGCAGCCTTTCTTCATAGTAAGTTGCAGTTATGATTTCCTTTACTAGAGGTGTGGAGATAGATCAATGGGTAAGTCCTTGAGTCCCTAACATACATGCAAAAGATGAGAATGGCCTGTAACACCAGCACTAGAGGGCAGGGAGAAGAAGAAGCAGGAAATTTCCCAAAACAGCAGCTGTTGGGTTTTGTGAGAGTCTGTCAGGGTAAAATGAGGTAAGTGATAGAGCAGGACATTTAACACCCTCCTATGGCCTCAGCACATGTGTGCTTGGGCATGTGTACACCCAGAACCACACACACATAGGAATAAACACATCACACCACCACACTACACTGGTGCAGGAGAATTGTCTGCATTCTGTCAATCATGATTTAAATAAACGCTGATTGGTCATTAGCCAGGCAGGAAGTATAGGCAGGAAAACCTGACAGGAAGTAGAGGTGGCTCAATGAGAACAGGAGTATTCTGGAAAAAAGGAAGCTCTTTCCCCAGTCCTGCCCAGACCACTGAAGAAGCAGGATGTGACCTGCCCCACTGAAAAAAGGTACTGAGCCTTGTGGCTAACATAGATAAGAATAATGGATTAATATAAGCTACAAGAGCTAATAAGAAGCCTGAGCTAATGGGCCAATCAGTTTATAATCTTATGGAGACCTCTGTGTGATTTGGGACCTAATGACTGTGGGACCTGGTGTGAGAACAGAAAACAACCAGGCCCTCATGTTACACTACACTACATGCATGCACACACATTTTCTCGCTCACACACACTCACATACACATAGGAAACTGGCTTTATCAGATAAAATAAAGGAAACAGCTGTTTTGAATTTATATGAGGAAATGTTAAATATCAGAAAAAATAAAATACCAAGTTATTTTTTAATAGACTGCTAAGTAAATATGGGGCAGAATTAAATGGCAATACCATCATTTTTCACTTCTGAAAATAAATGCCAATGTGCTCACATATCCATGTTTGGCAGCATTATTTACAATAGCTATGCTATGTGATCAGCCTGGGAGCATTGGTGGATATGTAAAGGAAATGTGGAGATATATACCCATAAAATGAACGTGATTGGGTCCTTGCTATGAAAGTGGAAGCAACTAGAGGTCATCATGTTAAATGAAAGAAGCCAGTTTCCCATGATGCTGCAGCCAAATCTCTCATGATTCCTTTCATATGCTGAAGTTAATCAGGGAACTAGGACATAAAGGATAGACTGTTAGGATGTGTAAGATTGGAAGTAGTGGAGAGGAAAAATGGGTGATAGAGGGCATGAACACTATTTAAGAACATAATATGTGTTCATAGACATGTAAGGAAACCTGTGCTCTGTATAATAAATGAACAGTTATTAACAAAGAGGCAGTGCTGGTAGAATTTGTTTATATATTGATTCTTTATTATTGAGAGTCTTATTTGCATACAATTTAAAGTGATCATATTCTCCACCCTTTCTCCATCCAACTCTTTTGTTTATCGCCCACAAACACACCCCACTCTGAGGTTTGTATCTTCTTTTGTTACAGCTTGATCTGAGTTTGGGCCAACAAAACAGAAGGGTGTCTGTCAAATGGCTACTGAAGTGTTTCTCCAAATCCTGTAGGACCCAGTTCTTAGTCATTAGCCCTTCTGACTTTTCCTAAACTCCTACTTTCATAGTCCTGCAGCAGCTTGAAGCCAAAGGAGCCTGTTGCAATTGCTAGAAAAGTAATAACGAAGTGAGAAACTTTGCTGTTCTTCTGGGAGGCGCATGAAATACCTTCTTCAACTTTCTTGAAAAACTATTGAAGATTCCAGAAGATTCTTATACTTAGTATCATCTATCTATTGTCTGTTCTATATTTCCAGTAAGTTATGTGTTGAAGTTATTTTCCTAGCTGACCTGAGGATCTGTCTCCATGGAAATAATTGTGAATCTGACAAAGTGAAATCTATAATCACGTACAAAATGTATTTTAAAATGAAAAACATTTGAATCTTAAAGATGCCTCTTCATTTTGGTTCTACCACATAAACTGTGTTTTACAGAATGGTTAAGACTGATGGTTACCGTCAGATGCCGTCTGCATCTATCATTATTGCCAAGTGTCATAACACAAAGCCCTCAAGTATTTTCATCTATGAATCCAAATCCATGACATAGCTGTGGTACAGGTGAGGAATTTAATTTATTTATTATAATTTGAATGGCATTTAGCACCAAACCTCTAAGGCAAAATCTCTGTGTTATGAAGTTAGAAAATTCCGATTCCTTTTACTACTTTTATTTTCACAATTTCCTTCAAATATAGAAATATTTAAGTTATGGTATTTTGAGGTATTTTCCTAGCTTGTGATTTTTACTCTCTAAGAGCTCCTACTTTGTGTACATAAGGATATTTGGCATCATGGCAAGTGACTGCTCTATTTACTTTTTGCCTTTTGGCTTTTTCCTCCTTTCTCTACTTTGGTAGGAATAATTTTGTCATCTTATCATTAAGTAAACTAACTTTTGCTCCTTTATTGCCTAATCCAATATACCCATCTGGGAAATTTTCCATATGGGACTTTGTATTTCAAGTCTCTGGAGCTTCATTTGTTTCTCTTTTATAGTCTGTTCATCTCATATTGTACCTGCTTTCCAGTCAATTCTTGGCTATTGGGGATTTGGGTTTATTTTCCTCTTTAAAGAGGATTGAAAAGATTTTGAATGAGTGAAATAGTTACAAGTTAGAGGGTGAACTTGACCAATTCATATGATAAAATATTACTCAGGCATTGGTGAGAGACAAAAGGAGAATGACTAAAAACTGTCATTGAGAAGAGAGGAGAAGAGAGGACTGAGAGGTATCTGGAAGACAGACTGATGTCTCCGGCTCTTGTCACCTGTTTTCCAACCTGTGTGACCTCACTGGTACCAGCTATCTTCCCAAAATCCTGAGCTCTATGGTTGAAAGGTATTTTCTCTCAGCAAATCTTACTCGTTCTTCCAGGTCATGTGAATCCAGAATCCTTCTTTTCTTTTAAGTCTTCTCTATCTGTACACAATTTGAAATAGTACCAAACATTTAGCAATCCCTTAGTGTATAATATTAATTGCAAGAAATGATGTAGGATATTATTTTTTGCAGTGTGAGCATTTCTTAAGATATGGAAAACTATGAAATCATCCTTGGTAGGGTATCAGTGCCAGACCAAAGTAATAGTTCCTTCAGAGTTGAGCTTGGTGAACCAATGAGTTTATTGGTTAGAAAACATAGGTGAGAAGTACTTATAAGAATATAAACGAATGCATGAGGCCCACAAAGTCATTCTCCTGGAGCATCTCACCAAAGCATAAATCACTACTTTCTCATAGCCACATGGATAGGGTCCTAGTTTTACTTCCTGCATACTCTACCACTTCCCCAAATCCTATGCAGCTGAGATGACCTTATGCAATATGAACAGCTGGTCGGGAGGGGTTGCAGGAGGATTGATTTGAATTTCCTATGACGTTGATCAATCCATTCTGAGGGCATGTCAGCAGGTCCCTTGGGTCACCACAGTGGCACTGATGGAGATGGTAACAGCTGTTATTCTGAGGATAGCATCCCACATTGGATTAGTTTTTGTTATTCTTATAATTTGATTATTTTTCTGTCCTCTTCTTTCCTTAGTTTGGGACTGGGAGAAGAGTAATTTCTGTGAAGAAAGTAGAGAGCATATGTTTTGGAGGCTTCTGCTTTTGTCCCTGTTTCTTCAACAATTTGGAAATCAGCCTAGGTTTAGGTGTTGTCTGTTGGGAGAGTTAAAGAAGTTTGGGTACGGTCACATGCTGAAGATGAGTTGCTCCCAACATGTCTTGACTGTGACTCATAGAGACGGAAGGAACATGGACTCTGAGTTAGTGCTAAAGCCGAGATTTCCTACTCATCAGCTTCCTGCCATGGGGAAAATGTTCATCTCTCTGAGTTCACATTTGGAAAAAAGTGACACCATTTTCATTTACATTGGTTTTGGAGCCTTTACTACTGCATTGCTGGTGGGAGTGCAAGCTAGTGCAGCCCCTTTGGATGTCAGGATGGTGATTTATCAGGAAAATTAGCAAACAACCTTTCTCAAGACCCCGTAATACCACTTTTGGGTATATATCCAAAGGATGCTCAACCATGCCACAAGAACATGTGCTCAACTATGTTCATAGCAGCATTGTTTGACATAGCCAGAACCTGGAAACAACCTAAATGCCTCTCAACCGAAGAATAAAAAAAGAAAATTGTGCTACATTTACACAATGGAGTACCACACAGCAGAAAAAAATAGCAACATCTTGAAGTTTGCAGACAAATGGGTGGAGCTAGAAAACATCATTTTGAGTGAGGTAACCCAGACCCAGAAAGACAATTATCATATGTACTCACTCATAAGTGGTTTTTAAACATAAAGCAAAGAAAACCATCCCACGAATCACAATGCAAAAGAACTTAGACAACAATGAGGACCCCAAGAGAGACATACATAGATCTAATCTACATGGGTAGTAGAAAAAGACAAGATCTTCTGAGTAAATTGGGAACATGGGGACTTTGGGAGAGGGTTGAAGGGGAGGAGAGAGGCAGGGAAGAAAGCAGAGAAAAATGCAGAGCTCAATAAAAATCAATAAAAAAAGAAAAAGAAAGAAATTGGAGAAGTTCTATTTACTCCCAGTTTTATGATGCACTCAGGAGAAATGCAACAAGTTTCAGATTTGGTTCCTTTCCTGCTGCTTTACCTTTAGAGTGCTTCCCAATCAATTATTTTACTTTCCTTCATTATTATTTTTTGACCACTGTAGTAGAAATTGGGGAAGCAGAGACAGAATCAATTAAAATGGGCTGGGGGGATTTAGACAAAATATACAGTGGCTAAGTATTGTGCAGTTTTTCTGGGTAAAGAGCCTGAGGTCTCCCAACTTTAAGTTCCCTACTCATCCTTCAAGACTCAAGCATGACATTTTCTTCTCCTGTACCACTGCACCCAACCTGGCCAGTCTGGGGAGCAATGCTCTGCCTTGTTATCACTGCTTCCTGCTGGTTCTCTTGCTTAGCTCCTCTTACACTTACAATCTTCTAAGTGATGCTCCTACATTAATTACAGTATATTCCTCAGAGGGGAAAAAATCTTATTCATGATCATTTTGCTCAATACTTTTTTAATATCTTAAAATTATCTTTTGACTCAAAGAACAAAAGTTAATAATAACTGAAAAATCAGGATTGTTTAGGACTATGTGGGAGAAAATCTAGGGCTACCTTAGGTAAAAACAAAATATAAGGTACTTAAAATTTTTCTGTAAGGGGTAAGCAGTGTGTGTGTGTGTGTGTGTGTGTGTGTGTGTGTGTGTGTGTGTACGAAAATAAAGCATACTGTTCTATTATTGATTCTAGGGACTGTATTGATTCTTCCTTGTGCCCTAGGCGAGTTAGTATAATTGATATATAATGAATTTAGCATGATAAAATAGACATCGCGGTCCTTGGAGGATAGAAGCCACACAGCACACTTGGAAAGTTTACTGCGTAGAGAGGGAAGCAGATGTTCCATGTAGATCTGAAAGAGTGAACATCATTCCTATGCTCAATTGCTGCTGCCGACAGGGGTCCTCCTTTCCCCAGGGCAGACAGAGGGCAGCTTTCTTTTCTCTTCCCACAGAAATGGCTTCACTTAAGGAAAAACTTGAAGGAAGAGAGGAGCTTAGTCAGTACTGGGGAGGAGATATCAGTGGCCTATTTGGACTGAGTGCAGAACATAGAGAAAGGTAGACTGATCTTAAGTTCAGTCCCCGGCTCATAGCTTCTTGGTCTTCTGCAGGATCTTTTACAGGGAGAGCTGGGCACCCTGGAGGATTATTTTAGGTAATCCACCAACTCTGGGCATGAGCATCATTGCAGACTGCATTCTTAGCCTGGCAGGAAGGTGCTCTCTGCATTACCCTCAAGCCAACTTTGAGCTCACCCACACTTTATAATAAATGGAACATTTCCACGCAGAATTCACTCTTCTCTGCAGTCTTAATGATCTTCCCCTGTGCCTCTGATAGATTAAACATAATAGAAGCCAATTTTAACTCTAATATAATGTTCTCTGTAGGAGAGGATGGCTGAAGTTTAATTACAATTATTTTATGCCAAATGTGTGTGTGCACACTCCAGCATGGGATAAGATTCCTCCAAACTTCGCATCTCAGAATCAGCCCACGAATACAGTGGCCATATGCAGTAAATTGTCAAGGAGCGTGACGCTTTGGGGCTGTCATCTAAGCAGAGGACCCTGGCAGCCACAGAAATAAGTTTCCAAAAATCTAATAAACCCAGAGCTTTTGTGCATTTCAAATGTTTGTTTTGATTTTGTTTTGTTTCTTCCATTATGAAAATGTACTGAAGAGGGACAAATAAAATGTGGGCTATGTTGTATAGTTTCTTCTGTAAAGGCCATTTCTCTCTCTCTCTCTCTCTCTCTCTCTCTCTCTCTCTCTCTCTCTCTCTCTCAGAATAAAACTCAGATCCTCTGAGACTTCAAGTTCAGAATATGTTCAAGAACATGGAAAATTTAAACCATGTCCACTATGGCTTTAAATACATTTCCTCTTTGCAATTATCCTTTAGAGTATGCAGGAAGCTGTGTGTTTCAAGCTTTCTGCTTACTGCGTGTCTCCTAAATCACAGATTTGAAAATGTACTGAAGAGTGTAGTGTATTTCCCAGCTGTGATTTGAGATCTGAAACTTTGTAGAGGTCTCTGTGTGTTTCATATCTATGCAAGTGGGATGGGATTGTTAGTACAGTGTTTTCTAGAAACCGGAGAAGTCAGAGAGATGCCAGTTGAACACATGTGCTCCCCAATGCTGTTGGACAGCTCCTAGACACATGACCAACACGGAAGCACAGCTAGAACCACATTACAAAATGTATAAATTCTGTTTCTGGAGCTGCTCTAATATGTAAGGTGCACACAGGCGAAGATTCTTTCACAAGCACTTGGAGTGGAGGGGGTTTGCAAGTGAGCCTGAGTTACAGCGGGTGGGCAGTGGAGAGCCTGAGAGCAAGAGGATTTTGGTAACCAAAAAGATTCATTTTGCTGAGCAATAGGATGAGAATGTCCCAACAATTCTGTATTTGCCAGGAAAATGCATCTCTTTCACATTCTCTCTTGTTTTTGAATGTCAAAGGAGTACCTCCTCCTCCTTCGTTGTGTTCAATACATGCCATTGGCAGTCTCCACTGCACAAAGGTCCAGTGGTGCCTAACCCAGTGTAGGCCACCATTTTGCCTCACTAGTGTTTTAAGCTGTCATGGTGAAGATGGGCAGAGCTGTAAATATGTTGACGTGGATGATTCCATGACTAAAATGTGGAGATCAGGCAAGTAGCGCTTGTAATGGAATTCTTGATGTTGCTTTGATCCAATAAAGCCCAGTATCCACCCAAAGACTGACTTTTCTCCATATGGTTCAGCTTGGTGACGTTTTATGTCTTTATTACTATCATAAACTATAATGACGAAAAACAAATTTTAATTTTAATGATAGAACTAGGATGTATTAGTATAAGCCTTACATTTTATAGCAAGTAACATATATACATTTATATCTGTATATTCATATGCATTCATTTATAATATTCTATTTAAAGAGGTATGAGAATGGGATTTAGATAAACACATTGTATTGTGGCATATATACAAAATTTCACTTTAGTTTTACAAGGAACTATAATTATTTAAAGTAAACATGCCTAATTAAATTTATTTTTCAATTGCTGTATATGAAAATTAAATAATACAGTCACATAAAAATAGTTGATTATGCTAATATTGTTATGATAAATATAGTTAAAAACATTTAGATGCATTCTTACGTATTTTATTTTTTCAGAATATTCACCTTGAGTTCACAATTCAAACCTTGCGTTTGCAGTTAATGAAGTAATAAAATGATATGGAAATTGTTTCACCATTTCCTTTACTTCCAAGCAAAGCAAAATTGCTTAAGTAATAATTTCTATGAAGAATATTGCATTTATACTTTCAGTGTTGAGTGTGTGTGGGCTGTGTGTGCTTGCATATCTGTGTGTGCATACATGTATGGATATGTGCATGTGTGGGAACATGTGCATGCTACAGCCCATGTGTGGGCATCAGAGGGCAATTTGGACATGCCAGTTCCCTCTTTGCATACATGGACTGCAAGGGTTGGACTCAGGTGGCATGCGCTTCATTTAACCCCTGAACTAGCTCACTAGCTGAACAGCGTGTGTATAGCTTGTTGTTTTCCTAATGTGTTTCCTTTGTTTTATTCCCACATGAATGGATGGATGAACTAGGAAATCACGCAAGGCTTCTGTACCTAGCCTGCATCTTCACCCTTGACTTCTCATTTCTGCTAGCACATACTTACTTCTTTCAGTACTGATGATTGAAGATATCAGAAAAGTTTATTGAAATGCAAGTATTGTTGGGAGGAATAGCATCATGACATATAACCCGCTGGGTTTTTTATTTATAATTATTAGTAATTCTAAGCTCCAGGGTGAGCTAAAAAGGGAAACACAATGCAGATTTCGAAGGGAGAATGTGAGAACGATATATTACAGAAAGGGTACTACCGATACCAAGCACAGAATTGTATAACCAGATTGATGTAGGGCCAGCTATCTTGTTTCCAAGTTTGAGATCTTCTAACTATGTGAAAATTTGCACCATGAAGGCTGATGCAATGGTTGTTCATGTGTTCCCAGCTTAGTATTCTAACTATAAAACTTTTGATATTCAGTGAATTGTGAAACTTCTTCTTATTAAAATTTCATATACTGAAAATACTTTATTCATTTCCCGGGGACTTATTTCTTTTGGGGACTGTGATCTCTCATTCCTCTTCACCCTGGTTCCAACGCTTTTCACTGTGAATCATCCTTTCCCATATCTTAACCTTTAATGCATTGCTCACATCCACCCTTTGCTTCCCTGGATTTCCACTCCACTTGCTTTAAAAGCATCAGCTTCCAGGCTCCAAGCTTTCCGACTTGACCTTCCACATATTTATCTTATCTTTCACAGCTTATTGGGTGCTCTTTATAGAAAGGGTTGCTCTGTGAGTAGTCCCTTTCATTACATGTTATTGCTGAAGTATTCTGTGTTTACTATCTGAAAAAGTGAGCAGAGGGAACCACAAACACGTCCTAGAATCATCCACTGGAAATGAAGCTCAAGGGATGGAAGGTAATTGAAAAGGAGAGGTTTTTTTTTAGGATTGACTAGGTTGTAAGTCCAAAGAGGTGGGCAAGAATTTTCAGGTTTTCTTCTTTCACTCTCTTGTTGTAGTTGGCCTCAGATTCAGGCACAACAGTAAATGTGTGTGGCAGACCAGAAAGACTGAACAAAGAGGAGCTGCAGGTATTGGGAAATGCCAGAGATCAACAAGTAAGAGGCTACTCCACAAATTCGCTCAACCACTCCTGAGCTTTCTTCTGGGCTGTATGTTTGTGAAAATAAACTCAATACTCACGGCAAAGATGCTGATAACGGAATTGATCTAATGGGCAGAGCAGAACCTCTGGTCCCAGACAGACAACTGGTAATAATTAACACTATCACGATGACTTTACTGAAATCACCCACTTTGCGAGAACTTGAGCATAATCTAGGTAACTGCATACCAAAGTAAAAAATATTTTCCAATATTTAGTAAGGTAAGACACAAAGCACCACATGAAATATTCAAAATTTTCATGATAGAAAGCAAAGTTACCCAGAATATAAATAATCGGAAGTAAGTCTGCTCACATGGAAAAATAAAACAACAACAATAACAACCCCCCCCCAAAAAAACAATGAGTGCCATTACTATCACAATTTTTGAGATAATCTAGCAAGGACATTAGACCTAGTGTTAGAATGTTGCACCTAACAATTGTGAATTCACTTGACATAAGTAAAAAGAAAGAAAATCTCAACAAAAGTATAACAGATATAAAGGAAAACTACTTCCCACGTAGAGTAGATTCATGTATGTCTTTCTTAGGGTCCTCATTGTTGTTTTGGTTCTCTGGGATTGTCAATTGTAGGCTGTTTTTTCTTTGCTTTATGTTTAAAAGCCACTTATGAGTGAATACATATGATATTTGTCTTTCTGAGTCTAGATTCATCCATTTACCTGCAAATTTCCTAGATTCATCCATTTACCTGCAAATTTCAAGACGTCGTTATTTTTTCTGCTGTGTAGTACTTCATTGTGTAAATGTACCACATTTTCCTTATCCATTCTTTGGTAGAGGGACAATTAGGTTGTTTCCAGGTTTTGTCTATGACAAACAATGCTGCCATGAACATAGTTGAGCACATGTCCGTGTGGTACAATTGAGCATCATTTGGGTATATACCCAAAAGTGCTATTTCTGGGTCTTGAGGAAGGATGTTTTCTAATTTTCTGAGAAAACAACACACTGACATCCAAAGGGGTTGTACCAGCTTGCATTCCCACCAGCAATGCAGAAGTGTACCCTTTACCCCACAACCTCTCCTGAATAAGTTGACATCAGTGTTTTTGATCTTGGCCATTCTTACAGGTGTAAGATGGAATCTCAGACTTGTTTTGATTTGCATTTCTCTGATGGCTAAGGATGTTGAGCATTTCCTTAAGTGTCTTTCAGCCATTTTAGATTCCTCTGTTGAGAGTTTTCTGTTTATGTCTGTACCCCATTTTTATTGCATTATTTGTTCTTTTGATGACTATTTTTGTGTATATATTTTGGAGATCAGCCCTCCGTCTGATGTGGGGTTGGTGAAGACCTTTTCCCATTCTGTAGGCTGCCATTTTGTCTTGTTGACCATGTCCTTTGCTTTTCAGAAGCTTCTCAGTTTCAGAGGTCCCATTTATTAGTTGTTTGTCTCAGTGCCCATGCTGCTGGGGTTCTATTTAGGAAGTGATCTCCTGTGTCAAAGCGTTCAAGTGTACTTCCCACTTTCTCTTCTATGAGGTTCAGTATGTTGGCTTTATGTTGAGGTATTTGATCCATTTGGACTTGATTTGTGCATAGTGATAGATATAGATTTATTTCAATAATGCAGTAGGATACAAGATTAAATCAAAAAAAATCAGTAGCTCTTCTTTACATAGATGATAAATGGGATAAGAAAGAAATAAGAGAAACATCACTCGTCACAATAGACACAAATAGCATAAAATATCTCAGAGTAACTCTAACTAAACAAGTAGAAGACCTGTATGATTAGATCTTTGAAGAAAGAAATTGAAGAAGACACCAGAAAATGGAAAAATCTCCCATGCTCTTGGGTAGGTAGCATTAACATAGTAAAAATGGCAATCTTACTGAAAACAATCTACAGATTCAATGCAATGCCCATCAAAATCCGAGAAAAATTCTTCACAGACCTCGAAAGAAGAGTATTCAACTTCATATGGAAAAGCAAAAAACCCAAGATAGCCAAAACAACCCTGTACAATATAGGAACTGAGGCATCACAATCCCTGACTTCCAACTCTACTACAGAGCTACAGTACTGAAAACAGCCTGGTACTGGCATAAAAACAGACAGGAGGACCAATGGAAACAAATCAAAGACCCAGATATTAATCCACACACCTATGGACACCTGATTTTTGACAAAGATGCAAAAACATAAAATGGAAAAAAGAAAGCATATTCAACCAATGGTGCTGGCATAACTGGATATCAACATGTAGAAAATTAATGACACAATTCTTAAAAATGAAAAATCTAGCATCACTCATGGTGAGAGAGATGAAACTAAATATTCTTAAAGTATCTAGAACAATGGGGTAATTTTTAGGGAGTGGGGATTTGTTTTAGGATTAATGGTTTTAAACCATCAGCAAAATCCCTGTATGCTTTAACTAAATGTGGTTTCTTCAAAAGTATTTAAACTTGGCTCCTGATGCATCTCTGATGACTACTCAAAGCCACATTTAATCTACACAAATCTATTTACTCATGTATTAAAGTCTTTACAAAGTCAGCTTGACTTAATTTTAATGGAAGCACATGGGGAAAAATAAACACAGTAAATATAAAATTTTCAAATAAGACAATCTGATTTTTGTAACTAAGCCACCAAAACCTGGCTAAAAATAATCATTGTTTCTTGCCACTTTGGATTCAAAATTAGTTGGCAGCACAGTGAAATCCCAAGCTATGGGACTCTCAGACAACAGACTGGGGTAGAGGAGCCTCTGCCTACGCAGGGCTCTTATCTTCTCTACCTCTGCTTGTCAACCAGCTGATTATTTATTAAGTTCAATTTCCTTCTATAATTTTGTATTCAAACTCTTACATTAATCAATTATATGACCTTTCATATGCTTTTTATATAGATGCAGGCTTGGTTGGCATGAGTTTTGTCTTCTGAGATATTAAAAATAAACATTTACAACATGTTTTGCCCAACCCTGCTAAATATTACTGACTTCAAAGACTATGATCTCTACTTTCTTGGTGCCCACAACAAAACCATTTAGTTAGTTCCTTTTGTAAAATATTTTAGCAGCCTGCTTCTAACTACAGATGAAGAGATAAGACTAAAGCCATTTTAAACCCAGGCCTCATTTTGTAAGAATCTAACCTAGCAGACACCCCACTCCAGACCCCTCCCCACGTACCTGGAAATTTTGAGAAAAGCCACAAATGACCCAAAAACTACCTGACTGTCCAGAGACCTGAGGACAGTCAATCAAGCTAGACAAACAAGTTTTTACAGCTACCAGGTGTTTTGTTGAAAGTTACAAAAAGCTCCTCTTAACTTAGATCCAACTGCAACATAAACATATCCTTTACCCCAATCTGGTAACACCAAGACATGTAACTCCCTGCTTGCAGTTTTTCCTTTAAAAAAAACCCTTACACTGTGAGTTAGGGGTCTTCCTCGCTCACCCGCTACACCAGTGTGTTGGGTGAGGTCCCTGTTCTGGAGTTTGTAAGCAATAAAGAAACCTTGTGATTGCATCGGAAAGTCAGCTCCGAGGTGTTCTTGTTGGGGGTCTCATGACTCAGGCACAACACTGACATAAAAGTAGTGAACAAGCTATGCAATCAGAAAAGACCTACATTCTGTTCAGTAAGGGGATGGAAACAGAGTGAAGGTGACTCTGAAGATGGATAATGTAGGAGTTAAAGGCTTTCCTATTGCTGTGGGACAATGGTCTGTACCCTGTCAATTGTATTTTAATAAAACACTGGTTGGTCAGTAGCCAGGCAGGAAGTATAAGCAGGGTGGCAAGAACATGAGAATTCTGGGAAGACGAAAGCCAGCCTGCAGTTGTCACCCAGATACAGAGGAAGCCAGAGACAGAGCAAGCAAGATGTGACTGCCTTGCCAAAAAAGGTACCAAGTCATGTGGCTAACACAGACAATAATTATGGGCTAATATTAATTATAAGAGTTAATAAGAAGCCTGAGCTAATAGGCCGATCAGTTTATGATTAATGCAGACCTTTGTGTATTTCTTTGGGACTTAATGACGGTGGGACCTGGTGGGACAGAAACCTCGGTCAACATGCTTTACTCTTCCTTCTTTCCCTGGTGTAGCATCATTATCTGTATTATTCTTGGGGGTGACTCACTAACCCATTCTTAAACACTGCCAAGCAGGAAAAGCAAGAACAGAGGGACAGTGACCATATCATCCATAAATGTGTTTGTGTGGGTGTGTGTTTACACATGTACATCTGTAGATAACTTTTGGGAGTCCTCCCCTTTCACTTTTATAGGCAACATCTCTCTGTTGTTCTTATCACGACACTTCATATTCCAGCCTCACTGGGCAGGAAGGTTCTTGTTTCTCAGATTCCATTTGAGATTACAGATGCAGTCTACCACATCTGTTTCCCCCCGCCCCCTGGAAATTCTCAGACTATCATATTTGCACATGCTAGCATCTTTACTATCTCCTTTGTCCTGCAATTCCATTTTAGAAAGACAACCCCTAAAAGTGGAAACTACTTCATATTCCCTTAGTCCATAAATTACGTGATGACAACGACCTCTAGAGGAGACGGGATGATGTTCTCTACTTAGGTCCTTACTCGTCAGGGTAAATAGTCAAAGTTGTACCACCACTAATAAGAAATAAGAAGTTGGCCACAGTATCCTTCTGATGGATTTACACCAGTTGACTGCAGTGCAGAAAAAAGTAGATCTCAGAAAGGAATGCCTATAGGTGTGTAGAAAGAATACTAGGCTTGAGGATTCTCAAGGGTAGCTAGTGCTATGTAAGTGCAGCAAGAACAGTGCAGAGTCTGGAGGTCCAGAGACAGCTCTAGATAGAATGATGGGCAGTTTAACAGTAAAGAGTATGGAGGGGACATGGATGGCTCCAAGACCTCACAATAACCCAAATGATTGATGCCTGAAATCTAACTGGAAATGATATGAACAAATGTTGGTTATACTTGAACACTAAGCTCTTCTTGAACAGGCTGCATCCTTTGAGGGTGTTGGAACCAAAGAGTTGTCCATTCATTTAACTTCTTCCCTTTTTCCATTTTTCTTTAATTGCTCAGCATGCTGCCCAGTCATTAGCTCACCCTCACATTGAGCATGCACTAGATACGGGATGTTGTAATGATAGCTTTTGGTCTTCATCCTGATAAGTTTCTTTTACCAAGGTGTTTACTATATTTTCCATTTTAAAACTTCCCTCCACATTCTCTAAGAAGGATTTCTGACTCTATGGCTTTTGAGCTTCTAGTCAGGTACCAGATGAGGCTTTCTTGATTTTAAACGTGGTATGTTCTTTTTCTTTTGGAAAGTCAGGCCTTCTCCTGCCTTCTTGCTGGTAAACTTTGGTGGGTGATAATATTTCACAGGTTTAATATGTGTACAATTCGTAGGACTTACTGAGCATCCACAATCCATGAACTAGAGCAGAAAAATACTGGTTTTATAAATGGTGCCTAGACTAAAATACATCTTAAGAGTGTTTCAAGACCTGCAGAATAGTAGCTGTACATGCGTTATGGCTGTTACTCTTTTCCTGATTTTAATGGCAATAATGAATGAGCAATTATTAGTGTAAAGCTTATTCTGCTCATAAATACTTTATTGCATTTGGATTATATTATTTGTATTATATATTTATATACTTTTAACTTATTTATCTCTCCAAACAATCATATGAATGAGTTGTTTTATCACTTTCTTCATTTCCTTTCAGAAGTGACAAAGCAGGGCTCAGTCCATGTGGTCTATCTCCAGAACCCTACACTTGACCATGACATCCTTCTGAGAACTCTGCAAAAATGGCCTCTTTTATTATGCTGTGACAATAGACATTATCCCACATCAGACAAATACTTTAATATATCCTATTATGAGGCATTTGTCAACTACCCAGTCTCCTAGAGAGGCTAATACATGCGTGTTGCATGTCTTTGCAATGAGAGAAACAGCAAACACTGACCACTGTAGGCAATTTTTAATCTTTTTAGAAAACACTTTCTAATTTAGTAATTGATTTGGTAATTTGCATAAGATAGATTTGCAAAACAAATTGTGTTAATTTTCAGGTAGGAAAACTCTCTGGGAATTAATTGGTAGCTTTTCCTTGATATAGGGAACATCTTGAGCACAGAGACTAACATTTCAAATAACATCCCTAGTTTTACAATCATGGGGCTTTATTTTATAAAGCCAATAAGATGTAATTACATCTGTGGTGTTATTAAAAAAGCAAAATTAATTTATGTTCAGAGGCCTGTGGAGAATTTCACACTCATGTGTGTCCATGCACAGAACTTTGAACAGTCATAAGATACCATTCTGAATGCTGGATACACCAAACCCCTCAATATCATAATGAGAAATAGTTTCATCTTGTATTTAAAGACAACAACAAAGAAAGCATTCTGCTTTTAAATTTATTATTAAATAGCTTAACTTGTTACCACGTTTTGTATAGGCCTTTGTGTAATGTAATCAGATTGTACATCAGTATCGTAAGCTGTGTTACATATTCTTGTCAATTTAGTAGCTTAAACACAAATTTTTATCTTGAGATCAGAAGTTAAAAAATGATTCTCAAGAGAGTCAGGTTAGGAGTTAGCAGGACTAATTCCGTCTTGAAGCTCTAGCAGAGAATAATGACATTAGCTGCTAGAGTTGGAAAAAGCAACATGTAATCCTGCATCTGACACATCACCTCTTCTCTGTTGGTCCTTTGCTCCCTCCTATAAGGGACTGTCATCATATAGATCATGTAAATGTACTCCATAATAATTTACTCATATCAAGGCCCTCAAGGGAAATTGTGAAACTTAACCTGTCATAAAGCCTACATCCATAGGCTTTGGGGGTGCAATGTTGATATATTTGTCAATCTATTTTGCATTTTATTTCAACCTATTCCAATTTTTAATTCTTTCTTTTTATATATTGGATAGTTTCATTATGAGTAACTAAAAATGATTCTTGAACTGTAAAATATTTGTTAAATCAGTCCATCCATTTGTGCTTAATTATAATGGTTCAGTAAGTTTGTTGTAGTTACTGCCTTGCTTTCTCATAACCATTGCCTATAGACTAGAGTTGGATTTATTGACTCTTTAAAATTTTTGAGTAGTAGAAAATGCTTATGTGTGTGTTTGGCATCTATCCTTCTTCTTCTAGAGGTCTCATGTTTATTCATCCCTCTAATTTTAACAGGATTCCTTAGCTAAAAGATTTTGAATTCATTTAAGAACATAATATCATTAAAAGCTGCCAAAAAGAAAGGATAATAGAATTTCAGAGCTGAATAAAATTACAAATTAAAAATCCCTGAGAAAGAGTTTTTCCAAAGGACAGAATATTGGGAGTCCCTGAGGTGGA
The DNA here is from genome assembly GCA_004026605.1 of Ondatra zibethicus. Taxonomy (NCBI): domain Eukaryota; kingdom Metazoa; phylum Chordata; class Mammalia; order Rodentia; family Cricetidae; genus Ondatra; species Ondatra zibethicus. The sequence continues at coordinate 52,644 of PVIU01007697.1, forward strand.
AGAAGCCCAGCTTTCTGGTCAAGAGGAATGGATGACAGAGACTTTACAGGCTGTCCAAATGAAAAACGAGGTCCAGGCTCACACTGCCTGTGTGTCCATCAGTGGAAATGTAGGGCCATTAATTTCTATTGGCCACAAAACTAAGCAGGAGAAGTACAAGTAGTTTGGCTTCCCTGCAACGGACCATCCTGTGACAGTGAGTAATCTTTCCAGAGAGCACTGGGTGCAGACTTGGAGCAGAGGAACCGCTGCTGTTATTTTAACTTTCTCAGAAAGCATTTGGTTCTATATAAAAAAAAAAAAAAAAAAGAATAAGGGAGTTGGATGTTTCTCCATAATTTTCAGCTACTGAAAGTGTGCTGATTTGTTTTGGTAGGTAGGGTATCACTGTGAATTCTGAGAGCTCTTTCTAGGAAGAATGAAAGGGTGTGCCTGGAAGGACAGAGTGAAAGGATTCTGGGTAACTCTGTAGTTTGGGAGTGCTATTTCCCACATACTAGCCTGCGAAATGAATGATTAGGATACAAATGGGGATGGAGAATGTTTCAGCTGAGATGAAGTCATGAATAATTAAATAATTTAGAGATCGTTGGCCTATGCTCTTGATGCTCAGTCACCTGGCAGAATGCACCTTAAAGAGTGAGCTACAACTTTGACTTGGTTGTTATCACCATGATGCCCTTCTTTGTCGTGCTCTTATGCTTTGAAAACAGGAAATCATTGGGGAGACACTGGCTGCATGCTCAGCATGCATCCAGAGAATCAACATCAGAGAGGGACATGCAAATAAACAAAGGTGATCTGGTTAGGATGGTGGCCTCAAGTTCCATCACGGGATCTCTCCACTTCCCTAACACCTCACAGTATGGAAAGGTGAGAAGTTTTGCAACTACAAGAACAATCAAGGGTAGCAGCCTATGAAAATGGGCATAAGTTAGTGCAATACCTCTGAAAACTGCATTCATGGAAAAAAATAAAACCCTGGAGTGAAAGGCAGACATGGTAAGGATGTAACTAACAAAACACTGTGTTATGGATTTTCCTTGCTGGGATGACGTAACTATGTAGATATTGACATCCTTATATTTTTGGTTTGGGGAAAGAACAGCAGTTTGAAAGGAAGAGGTGGAATTCAGAGATTCAGAGAATACATGTATGTTTCTGTATGTCTATGTGGTGTGTGTCCATGTGTGTACATTTGTTTATGTGACTGCACGTGCATATGCATCGAGAGGCCATAGATTAAAGACGGCTGTTTCCCTAGATTACTTATACTTTAAGTAGGGTCTATCACTTGAACCTGGAGTTTGTTGATTTGGCGAATCAATTTAGAGTACTTACCCAGGGGAAAACCATTGTCTGCACGTCTCATGTGTTGGAATTATACATGAGTCACCATGGCCATGCCTACCTGGCATTTACATGGGTGATGGAGATCTAAACTCTGGATTTTTTGTCTATGCTGGTCCATCATTTTACTCTCCTTTAACATCTGATAAGTGTAGGTTACTGTTTTCCATGGCCATCATCTATCTGGTTGACATCTTTCTTGTTGTTTATCCTTGTATGAGTTCTGTGTCCTGATAAAGATACCCAGGATTTTCCCAACCTTCTCAGGCTTGTGCAAGAAGCATTTGTACTCACTGAACCAAACTCCTAGGCTGTGTGTTTCTTATGAAGACTTGGGCCTAGAGAGATGACCTATTAAGAGTGCCTGCTGCATTCCAGAGGACTTAGTTCTATACCCAGTTCTCACATTGTGGTTAAGCCCACAATCACTTTTACCTCCTCCATTCTGACATTACTATGCCCATCCTCACAGGTTTGCGCACACGCACACACACACACACACACACACACACACACACACACACACCTAGAGAGAGAGAGAGAGGTGCATGCGTGCATGCACCCAGGTTTAACATATTTATCAGAATCCTAGAGGATGAGGTCCAAGTATTAAAGTAAGAATAAAGATACTTAGCTGAGGTTTTATCCTTTCCTTCATATAGACTGTAGAACTGAGGATGGGTTGAAAACCTCCCTTCTTAGAGGACGGAGAAGTGCAGGTAGGGTTGAAACACATGGACTAGAGGGAAGATGTTATAGCTCCATTTCACAAGAAAATTTTTGTGAAACATAGGGTCAAAGCACTCATTATATAGATAAGAGAAGGCAGGAAACGCACTCAGTTCTGTGTTAAAAGAACACAGCCAAGAAAACTAAGCTTGGGAAAATCCTGGGTATCCTTATCAGGACACAGAACTCATACAAGGATAAACAATAAGAAAGATGTCAACCAGGTAGATGGTGGTCATGGAAAACAGTAACCCAGACCTATCAGATGTTAAAGGAGAGTAAAATGATGGACCAGCGTAGACAAAAAATAATCTGGGTTGCACTGAGCAGAAGAAAGCACTGGTAAGCCACCTGAGGAAATCTGAATGAAGTATTTGCTACATAATAATGTTAACTTCCTGGTTTGAAAAACAGCAATAGGCTTATATAAGGGAGTGTATTTTAGAAACACATACTAGAAAATTTAGAGGAAAAAGGAGGCTCACTCCTATAACTCTTTTAATGCTTTTCTAGAAAGAATACAAGTAGATATATAAAAGGTAAAATTAATTAATTTTTTAAATTAATTAATTTATTTTACTACCTGACTGCAGTTTCCCTTCTTTCCTCTCCTCCCAGTTCCTTCCCCTAAGTCCCTTCCCCCACTCCAATTCATTCCTCCTCCATTTCTATTCAGAAAGGGGCTGACCTCACATGGATATCAACAAAGCAAGTCTTACCAAGTCTCAGTAAGACTAAGCTCCTCCCTTTGTATTAAGGCTGGGCAAGGTGTAGGATCACAACATGAGTATGAGGAGTAGGATCACAAAAGCCAGCGAAAGAGTCAGAGACATCTCCTGCTCCTGCTGTTATGAGTCCCAGAAGACCAAGCTACACAACTGAGACATAATCTGAAGCCAAGTTGTTATGCAGCTGTTTCTGGCACAGATTTTCAGACAAGCTAGAAAGGCAACCTACAATGTCTGTGTGGACCCGCCTCATTTCTCCCCCACCACAGCACTTCAGGCACTCATAGGCAGTTTTCAGGGAGGGACTCCCCTGTGGGCAGGGTGGGGAGTATTTTGTGAATTTAGCTCGATTTCCTTCTATATCCACAACATACTGTCATCAAACTTTTCATCACCCCTTCAAAAGAACTTTTCAAGAAACTTAAATAATTGCTGCTAGGAATGGGAGGACATGCCGTCATCTTTCCCTAGTGTGAGGGAAGAAGGAAGAGAATCAGACACCCACTGCCCAAAGCTATTCTTGTTCAAGGCCTTGCAGAAGGGAAGAGTGACAGATATGTGTTTTCTTTCTGGTTTTGTATCAGAGGAAGGAAGGAGCAATTGAATGGGAGAAAGCAAAAGAAGCTTCATTCAGAGACAGTGCGTTCTAGTTTACTCTTCTTTCAGTGCCTGTGTATTTATGTATTTATGTGTTGCCTGTAACCACTTCAGGATTAAGGTGGAGAATCATTTCATATTGTATAGCAAACATATACACTTTGTACTACACACCAAATATCATGCACTAGATAAGTAAATAGTGCCTTTTATTAATGTGGATATTTTATTATTTATATGTTAGTAACTGCACATATTTTTCTGTATATTTGGGGAATGTGTATGTTTATAACTTAGTAATATTATCAAATTTGGTGCATTTATTACAACTACTATCCTTACATAAATGTGGCCAGGGTAATAAGCATGGCTGAATTTTAGGAACGTTGGTCGGGGAACACAACTCAAGACAGCATGTCTGCAATTCCAAATAATGCTCACAGACTTTTCTCTTCTTTTATAAGTTTCCAGGAAGTCAGGGTATCTTGGCAACAACTTGACTATATGTAAAAACTAGTCATGTAGAGAATAGGGGGAAATATAATTTTCTTAAGTTGTTTAGCATTCTAAATTCCTCATAAATTAATTTGCTCCTGAAATAATGACATTTTGACATATATGTTTTGCTTTAATGTTCACATGGATTCCTGAACACAGGAACTGATTTTGCAGTGTTAATCTTATTTCAAACTATGAACTGATCTGACTGACAGGAGCTGCCTACAGCGGTGACTTTGGGAGCACTTGAATGGCATTTGTCCTCCTCCTGTAGTCCTCACCTGTGGTGACTCTTCTAAATTCCCTACCCTCTATGATTATTATACTTAAGACTTTTCCTCTAAGCACCCATTATACGTTGGGCAGAGAGACTTAATTTTCAAATAACAAGTTATATGAAGATTTTAAATCTGGAAAATAGCACAACCTGATGTTAGGGTACTGTTTTTTTTTTCCTTAGAGAAAATTGGTAGCTCTTTTCAGCTAATCCTTGTTGGTTGTGTTGGGAAATATATTCATTTCATGAGTTATTGTAGCTTTTTGCAATTGATTCTCTAATTTCTTCTCCCATCAGTTCTACCCAAATCTGAAGTAGGCCCTGGCCATGTATATAAACTTGGAGGTAGAAACTATACCCTCATTTCCTTCACCTTCTGTCCATATCATTGGCAGAGTGTAGAAACTTACACATACAGAGGCAAGGAGGAGCCTGAAAAAAAAAAATCTGTCATAAAAAGTGTGCTGAAGAAGAGGAAATATGTGCAGAAAAAGAAATCAGGGAACTCCAAAATTATCATATCATAAAAATGTCTCTGTTGTTAAGCATGGCTGTAAGCAGAGACTGTGCTTTGTTTCCCAGCCTCCCAGACCTGAATATGTAATCACACAGAAATTATATTGATTGCAACAATGTTTGACCAACAGCTTAAGTGTATGCCTAGCTAGCTCTTACATTGTAAATTAACCCATTTCTATTAATCTGTGTATCACTATGAGGCTGTGACCTACTGGTAAGTTTCTGGCATCTTTCTCCTTTGGCAGCTACATGGCATCTTCCTGACCCCACCTTCTTTCTCCCAGCATTCACTTTAGTTTTCCTGCCTAGTTATGTTCTGCCCTGCCATAGACCAAAGCAGCTAATTTATTAACCAATGGTAATCAAACATATTCATACTGTACAGAGTGGAACCTACATCACATGACAGTGGCAGAGATACTTGTTCTCGCTTCTAAACTGTGTCCAGGAAACAGTGGTGTGCTGGGGAGGTAGACACTTTGAGACTGTATACAGAATATTCACTAGGAAGTGGCTTGGTCACAGTCAGGATGCTTCCTCCATAAGACAGAAGATAAACAATGAAGGCAGAGACTCCAGGATACCCTTGTAGCTCTCTGATGCTAGGTTACTGAAGGTCGTTTTGAGACAAATGCTACTCTTTGGGGAGGTTTGGCTTCAGAGAGAACTGATAGAACTCTAAGTATACATGGCACATTTATTACTCTGAAACATTAATGCATTATGGCGATTAGTGAACATTTTAAAGATAAACCAACATTGAAAGACTCAAAGTAGTGTATGAGCACAGGGATTCTAGGCAGCATGGTGGGGCTGTCTATTCACAAAGAAACAGGAGTTTATTTGATTTAGTGAAAATATTTAACTCTATAAAATAAAACATGTTTGAACAGATTAGAGTTTTACATCTTCAAAAGTTAGCTATATGTATAAAAGTTCCCCAGAAATTTTGCTTTTACCTTTACTGTGGTAGCTACAGGTCGACAATAGAACAATAACCTTTCCAAACGATGATAAACTCATTCATGAACTACTAAGTTAAATATATTAAGCAGTATTTAAAATATACAAAATAAAAGTCAGTTTATGTAAAGTAGCATTTTATTTAAAGAATGAAATTCAAGGCGCTAGTACTATCCTGTGAGTGCGGGTCTAGCTGTGACAATACCTGAGTTGTGGGGAGGAAGATGCTGCTGTATTTCTCCTCCTCCAGCAGTGCATTGCATGGATATTAGAACTGGCGTTCCTGGTCAGAGGCAACGTGGTGGCTCTATGGCCAGAAATTACTTGAGGGGGCAGGTGTTCAACTGCTTATAAATATGCAATGAAGGCATAAATAATTTTCTTATACTAATTCAACTTTTTATAGGCAAAATATTAGGATATAATTATGTAAATTTACAATTTACATATTGGAAACAAATAGCAAATACAGTCTTCTCCCTCTGGCATAAGGTATGCTTAAAACATTAACATTTAAATGTATGAATTTTAATGATACCTCTAAACAATGTGTTTTCTGGCATTTATTCAGGAACTTAAGCACAACAGAACTTCTTTTAGTCTGCAGCTCCTTTGCGTCATGTGTTTATATCTTGTGAAGCCATGGGAAAAAGGATCCAAGACTGTGTTAAAACAAATATTGTTGTCCACTGTGGCTTCTTATATCAGGTTCAACTTTAATATAATAGATGTTCCCAAATCAGCTTCCAAAGATCACACATGCTGAGTCTTAGAAAGGCTAAACCTTCTCAGTCATTGTGACTTAGAGCTGTGACTTCTAACCCAAATGTGAGAACTTCTGTGCAAATGATGCATTTGTGTTTTTAGAACATACACTGTACCTCAGAAAGGCCGGAGTCCAGTGCTTCTGCAGCCCACTTTAATCTTAACCAGCCTCTTAGTTTTGTTTTCCACACTGACATTTCTGATTTTACCATGTCCTTAACCCAACCTAAAATGTTAGACAAATTTCCAATGATCTGAAACCAAAGTCTTTGAAACTGATAAAATCAGACCAAAGTATAGTACTAAAAACATAAGTAAACCACGTAACTGATTTTGTGTGAATCTAATAAAATGACTCTTGGTTTCTTGTTTGGGTGCCATTTCTCACCCAGACAAATGGAGCCGTGGATGAGGAAATGCAGCCTGCAGCTTCCCTGTTCCGCGTGTACATTGCATTGTCTTAGTTCTTCATTGTCTTCACCTTGAGTTGTACTCAAGTTATTCTCATTGTATGTGTCAGAAGACTGACTGAGGGGCTAAACAACTGTCCAAGTGTAAGGATTAGCTGTTGCAGGAGTGTAATCTAAGTCTTTTCTGACTCCAGAATCTGCTATCTTCCTCTCTGCTATCACACTGATTTAGAAATGCCATCTCTATGGCAGAGATTATGGTCCATCTTGTATCTAAAAGAATCCAACTGAACTTTATTTATTTATTTATTTATTTATTTATTTATTTATTTATTTATTTATTTATTTATTTATTTATTTATTTATTTATTTAACATCCCAACCAGTTTCCCTTCCTTCTTCTCCTCCCAGTCCCTCCCCCAACCCCATCCTATTCACTCTTCCTCTGTTTCTCTTCAGACACAGGTGATCCTCCCATGGATATCAGCCAGCCCTGCTTTATCAAGGTGCAGTGAGACTAGGCACTATTGAGGCTGGATAAGGCCATCCAGTAGAAGGAATGGATTTCAAGAGCAGGTAACAGAGTTAGAGACAGCCCCTGCTCTCACTGATAGGAGTATCACAAGAAGACCCAGTTACACAATTATAACACATGTACAGGGGGCTTAGGTCAGTTCCATGCAGGCTCTGTTCAGTCTCTGTGAGCCACAGGTTAGTTAGTTCTGTGGGTTTTCTTGTGGTGCCCTTGAACTCACTGGCTCCTACAATCTTCCCTCCCCCTCTTCCACAGGATTCCTCTAGCTCTGCCTAATGTTTAGCTGTGAGTCTCTGCATCTGTTATCATCAGTTGCTGAGTGAAGCCTCTCTGATGACAGTTGGGCTAGACACCAATCTTTGTACAGCAGAATATCGTCAGGAATTGTTTCATTGACTTTTTGTCCAGACATGTTTGGTTCACATTCTAGGTCTTTGGGGTATCTAGCCTCTGGTTCCAGGTTATCAGGGCTACACTTCCTCTTAAGACATGGGTCTCCTTCTGGGCCAGGCACTGGTTGGTCACTCCCACAACTTCTGTGCCATCTTTATCAAATCCGTCCTGTAGGCAGGACAAATTGTAGGTTGAAGGGCTTGTGGCTCAGTTGGTGTCCCAATACCGCTACTGGAGGTCTTGTCTGGTTACAGGAGATGGCTGGTTCAGGCTCCATATTCTCTATTGCTAGGAGTCTTATCTAAGGTCAGCTTCACAGATTCCTGGGAGTTTCCATTGCTATGGGTTTCTAGCTCATCCCAGAGAGGCCCCAATATTCCAATTGTCTCTCCCAGTATTCTCTTCTACCATCTTCCCCCAACCTGATCCCTTCTGTTCTGATACCCATCTCCCCCTTTCAGCCCTCTTTCTCCATCCACTGGCAATGTCCATTTTATCTCCCTTTCACAAAAGTGAGATTCATGTATCTCCACCCTGCCTTAATCCCTTCTTGTTACTTAACTTCTCTGGATCTGTGGGTTGTAGCATGGTTCTCCTTTACAGCTAATATTCACATATGAGTGAGTACATACCATGTTTTTATTTTGGGGTCTGGGTTGTCACACTCAGGATGATTTTTTTCTAGTTCTATCCATTTGCCTGCCAATTTCTTCGTGTCGTTGTTGCTACTATTGAGTAATACTCCATTGTGTAAATGTCTCACATTTTCTTTATCCACTCCTCAGCTTGTTTACAGGTGCTGGCTATTACAAATAATACTGCTATGAATACAGCTGAACAAAAGTCCTTGTGATATGAGTGTGCATCCTTTGGATATATGGCCGAGAGTGTTATCTCTGTGTTTTGAGGTAGATTGAGTTCAAATTTTCCGAGAAACCCCAATATTGATTTTCAAAGTGGCTGTGCAAGTTTGTACTCCCACCAGCAACAGAGAAACATTCCCCTTTGTCCGCATCTTCTTCAGCATAAGCTTTCATTGGTGTTTTTGATCTTAGCTATTCTTCTAGGTATAAGATGATATCTCAGAATTATTTTGATTTGAATTTCCCTGATGGCTAAAGATGTTGAACAATTCCTTAAGTGTCTTTCAGCCATTTGAGAGTCTTCTGTTGAGAATTCTTTGTTTAGTTTTGTACCCAATTTTTTAATTAGATTATTTGGTATTTTAATTTGAAATTTTAATTTCTTGAGTTCTTTATATATTTTGGAGATCAGTCCTCTGTCTGATGTGCGGTTGGTGAAATCTTTTCCTGTTCTGTAGGCTACTGTTTTGTCCTCTTGACAGTGTCCTTTGCTTCACAGAACCTGTTCAATTTCTTGAGGTCCCATTTATTAATTGTCGATCTTGGTGCCTGCACTATCAGTGTTCTGTTCAGGAAGTTGTCTCCTGTGCCAACTGATTTTAAGGTTAGTACCCATTTCCTCAGGTTCAGTGTATCTGGTTTTATGCTGAAGTGTTTGATCCACTTGAACTTGAATTTTGTACAGTGTGAATAGATATGGATCTATTTGCATTCTTCTACATGTGGACATTCAGTTAGATCAGCATCATTTGTTGAAGATACTCTCTTTTTTCCATTGTATAATTTTGACTTCTTTGTCAGAAATCAAGTGACCATAGGGGTGTGGATTATTGTTGAGGCTTTGATTTGATTTCATTGATCCACCTGTCTGTTCTTATGCCAATACCATGCAATGCAGTTTTTTATTATTATTGCTGTGTAGTACAGCTTGAAATAGGGGATGGGGATACCTCCCGAAGTTCTTTTATTGTACAGGATGGTTTTGGCTATCCTGGGCTTTTTGATTTTCTACATAAAGTTAAGTATTGTTCTTTTAAGGCCTGTAAAAAATTGTGATGGAATTTTGATGGGGATTTAATTGAATCTGTAGACTGCATTTGTTAAGATGGCCATTTTTATAATGTTAATCCTATCAATCCATGAGCATGGGGGATCTTTCCATTATATGATGTCTTCTCCAATTTCTTTCTCCAAAGACTTAAAAGTTCTTGTCATACAGGTCATTCACCTATTTGGTTAGAGTTACTATAAGATATTTTATATCATTTGTGGCTATTGTGAAGGATGTTGTTTTCCTAATTTCTTTCTCAGCCTGTTTATCATTTGTGTATAGGTGGGCTACTGACTTTTTGAGTGGCCATTTTGCTGAAGGTGTTTACCAGTGGTAGCAGTTGTCTGGTAGAATTTTCAGAGTCCCTTATGTATACTATCATATCTTCTGTGAATAGTGATACTCTGACATCTTACTTTCCAATTTGTATCTCCTTGATCTTATTAGTTATCTTATTGCTCTAGCTAAAACTTCAAGTATGATATTTGATAGATATGGAGAGAATGGTCAACCTGTTTTGTCCCTGATTTTAGTAGAAATATTTTAATCTCTCCATTTTTGATGTGGTCTATTTCTAGGGGCTGGCATGACTTCTGATTTAGCTAGGAGTCTCTGTCCAAGTTGGGAGTTGATCTTCTTTTGTTTAGCTTAGTCTTTGGTGTAGCAGGATATCTCTGCTCATCTGAGTGATGTGGTCTGTACCTGTTCTTCTGACTGGTGTTGCCTGTACCTTACTGCTAAAGACTGTTCAAGCTGGTGTGGCCTATGCTTAAACTAACTGGTGTGGCTTTCACCTCAGTGGTGGAAGTCCACTGGAGTTGGAGGCAAGGTCCAGCAGTGGGCCAGTGTAGGCAAAGACTGCTCATTCATTCCTGGACACCCAGACCTGAAATAATCACACAGAAACTATATTAATTGCAACTTTAATTGGTTGATGACTCAAGCATATTGCTAGCTAGCTATTACACTTTGAATTAACCCTTTTCTATTAACCTACATTTCAAGATGTGGCTGTGGCCTACCGGTAAGATTCTGTCCAGCGTTGTCTCCTTCAGTGGTTACATGGTATCTCTCTGACTCTGCAGGAATTCTTGCCTTGCTCTATTCTACTCTGTCATAGACCCAAGAAGCTTCTTTATTCATTAACAAGTAAAAGCAGCACATATACATAAGGACTTCCCACACAATTTCCCCTTTTCTGTCCAAATAAAAAGGAAGGTTTTAACTTTAACATAGCAAGATTACATACTACAAAATATTTATCAATCAAGAATTATAGTTACAAAATTTAGTCCATTTACATTTGGCAAATTAAGGAAAATACTCTATCATCTATCATATATTTGTGAGTCTAAAGTTTTATATCTAATCTATCTTTGATAATTATAACTATCTTTCTTCAATTCCATCAAAGACTCCAGAAAGATATAATATGCCTAAGTAAACAAGAAGTGCATTGTAAGCAACTTTCAAAACTCTAGAATTGACAGAGACATCGCGCTGCCTTGACAGTCACCAAAAGTTCTTCTGTATCATTGTAGCATCCATCTTTAGCCTAAAGGCCCAAAGTATCTGGCAGACTTTTCCTTGAAGCAGGAAATTTGAAGATCTCTTGTGTCTTGTACTGGCAAAGTTCATCAGTTGCTTTCCCTGTGTTCTGCACAGTGTCTGGCAGTTCTTTTATGAAGTAGGAACCATGAAGGATCATCTTACGTTCTTTTGGCAAGTTCAGCAGTCATTTTTCTGTGGATCCTGAATGTTCAGTTCATACAACATACCATTAAGCAGTCCAGGCAAGAGTAATTTCTTGCCCAAATGGTTAACAAACTCCATAAAAAGCCTCTTGGTTCCTTGATGCCCATCATCCTCTTGAAGCATTGGTGCTACCAGGAGCAGATGAAAAGTCCTAATTTCTTATACATTTTAAATGCCATATTCTGTTAGTCTTTGAAAGGTTTGAAAAATAATTATCCATCTGAAATATATCTCTCTACAGCTAGAAAACCTAACTAACATGACTGCAAACTTGACTATTATAGACAACTATCTATTAACCTGTATTTCTTAACTCACATTACATTTTTAAATGAGCTGCACAAACGCATTACCTTAATCAAGAGCAGAAATGCACATACACAACATAACAAACCAAACTTAAATGTGTATCAATAAACCAAGATCTATACCAATGCAAAGTATTCATCTCTATAATATATCACCCTTTAAATGTAAACAAACATTTATAAACAATCATTTAGAGAATTTGGGCATTGTTCTCTAGACTACTTCATGCTGATTGGGGGTGTTGTTAATCAGGTCTTTCATGGGATATCCTGTGTGGTAGGTCTGTCTCAGCCAGCAGTCCTGAAGCTGTAATGGATGTTAGACCATCTGACCCATTGATTCATGGTTCTTTTTTGATCAGACCATATTAGTCGGTAAGGAATCCACAGCTTTTTAACCTCTGTAGAAACAAAAGCAGAACCTCTTTTCCAAAGCATCATATCCTGAAGTCATAATACCTTTATAATATACATGCTGGATTAGGTTAGCAGCACGTACAATGAAAAGTCTCTCTGTACTTAGCTCATTTACAGTCAAAAAAAATTTAAAGAGAACACAGTAATACACATAATACAGACTCTGTATATTATCCATCTTTATGTGGCTTATATTTCTTAATCTATTATTTTTTCTACAAGTTTGATTTTTTTAGCATTACTCTTTTAAGACTGTACTCTTTTATATTATAAATGTCTATATGTAACATGAGGGGCCTGCTAGTTGGGGTTTCTGTCCCACCCAGTCCCCCAGCCATTTAGTCCCAGAGAAAATCACACAGAGGTCTCCAGAAGATTATAAACTGATTGGCCCATTAGCTCAGGCTTCTTATTAGCTCTTGTAACTTATATAGCCCATTATTCTTATCAATGTTAGCCACATGGCTCAGTACCTTTCTCAGTGGGGCAGGTCACATCCTCCTTCTTCAGTGGTCTGGGCAGGAGTGAGGAGGAATGGGCTTCCTCCTTCCCAGCATTCTCCTGGTCTCATTGCCCCGCCTTTACTTCCTGTCTTAAAATGAAAGCCTTTCTTTTTTGTTTAAACAGAAAAAGGGGAAATGGTGTAGGAGGTCCTTCTGTATTCCTGTTGCTTTCATTGGTTGAATAAAGGACTGCCTTGGCCTTTTGATAGGGCAGCCCTTAGGTGGGTGGAGGAGACAGAATGGAATTCTGGGATAGATAAGGCAGAGTCAGGGAGAGCCGCCCACCATGAAGCTGCCAGGTCAGACACTCTGAATCTTTCCCGGTAAGCTACGACTCGTGGTGACACACAGATTATTAGAAATGGGTTAAACAAATATGTGAGAGTTAGCCAATAAGATACTAGAGCTAATGGGCCAGGCAGCATTTCAGTGAATACAGTCTCTGTGTAATTATTTTGGGAGTTAAGCTAGTCGGGCGGCTGGAAGCTGGGTGCCGGGAATGCAGCCCGCTCCTCTTCACTACATCTATACTCTTTCCTCTCACTCTCTCAAGCCTTTGTACATTTCTCCAACACTGAGACCCCTTTAGAGGTCTTTTCCATCTGTATTGGTCTTTATTGTGTGCATATATGTAATTATTCTTTGACCGGGAGCATTTTTTTCTTTTAAATGCAAAGTGGGCATGGCTAGAACCAACTTTGAGTGTCTACCTGTTGGCTCCACCCAGTCCAATATTATGGAGGCATGTTCACTGTCTCTGAGAGCCATGCACATTGCCCCAGCTCCAGGGTCACAGCAAGTCTATGTCACCATTAAGCAATTCGTAACATGCTGTTCACAGACCCCATTTAAGTGTCAGTTTCCTGAAAGAGACAGAGCTGTTCATGCAACTAGCATTTACCCGGAAGCCCCATCCTAAAGAAGTCATGCAGCCTTCGCTGCCAATGCTGAGTCTGGAAGACCTCTCTTAAAGGAACCATGCCTCTGCTTGCTGCCAGCAGAGTCTATCTGAAAAACTGCGACTCCCAAGAAGTTGTGCTTGGCTCCCATTTTTGTGGATCTGGAAGTCTTCTTTCTATTTTTTAACAGCTTTTTAAGGTCTTATGTGGATCCATGGCCCAGACGGTGGGTGCCAATTTCTAGGTAGAGGCTGCTCGTTCATTCCTGGCTGCCCAGACCTGAAATAATCACACAGAAACTATATTAATTGTGATACTGCTTGGCCAATGACTCTAGTGTATTCCTAGCTAGCTCTTACATTTTGAATTACCTCATTTCTATTAATCTATGTAACGTCAGGTGATTGTGGCCTACCAGTAAGGTTCTGTCCAACATCTGTCCCCTTCAGGGGTTACATGGAATCTCTCTGACTCCAGCTTCTTTTCTCCTCTATCACCTCTTGGATTTCCCATTTTTCTCTATTTTGCCCTGTCATAGGCCCAAGCAGCTTCTTTATTCATTAACCAATAAAATCAACACATATACAAAAGGACTTCCCACACCGGGCCAGGCATGACTTGGGATACCATGGACTGCAGGCAAGGTCCCAAGGAACAAAATCCAGGGAAGGGGGCAGTTGTGTGGACTGATGGGCCACTCACAGGTTTTGATTGGTGTGGCCTTTGCTTGAGTGGCAGGAATCTTCTGGGGTTGTGGGTAGGACTGAGCAAGGGGCCAGGACTAGCTGGGATGGTTTGGGCTGTGGGAAGGGTCCAGGAGAGCAGGATCCACTTGAACTTCTTTTTGGGTTGAATTCATCATACTAACATAGCATGAATAATAAAAACCCAGAGACAGATATTGAGCTTCAACCTAAAGATCAGTAAAGCAAATCAGCCAGCCATTTGCTCTTATCTCTACCTCAGACCGAAAATGGGAGAAATCCTGTCTTCATGAAACCTGAAGACTCCATACCCTACACTCTACACTGCACTGAGTTTCCGTCTCTTCCCCCTTATATTCCTGCCTCAGCCCAGCCATATCATTCCTGTCTCCACCCTTCTAGTGCTGGGATGAAATGCATGTAATCCCTAGTGCTGGGATTACCTTTGTGTGATCTCTGTTTCTCTTTTAGGCAGATTGTTTAATCCAGGGTAGCCTTGAACTAACAGAGATCTATCTGTCTCTGTCTTCCAAGTCCTGGGATTAAAGGTGTGTACCACTCCTTGGTCTGTATGGCTGACCAGTATGACTACTTTGCCTTCTGATCTTCAGGCAGGATTTATTTATTAAAACACAAATAATATACCGCCATAGGCTAATTTAGAGTGTTTTTTCCTTATAATTCTATAGATTTCCATAACTGAATTAAGTGGTAAGAATATCTAAACTGGGCTGGACAAAGGCAGGTCCAAGGTGTGACCCATGGGAAGCAGGTACAACATCAATGCTGGTCCATTTATTCTGTGGAGTTTTAGCAATGCTCATTTCATATTTTGTTGGGTCTATGGGGGGTCACACAAAGATGGGAACAGACCACCAAAGTAATAAACCAGAAGCATACTTTATTCCAGAAAACAGAATCTGGGAAATAAATATATAAATAATCTCCATGGGGCACAAAAAGCTTACCAGCTAGCTGAGACCACAGTCAGAGATGGATTTTGAAGGCTGTGGCAGGGACATGTTTCTGAACCCACCTTTTTATAGTAGGGACACCAAGCATTAGGTCTGAACAAAGGAATTTTTACAATCTCAAGGTAAAACTCAGATACATATTGCCTTACTTTACAATCTCCATTAACAGTTTTTTTAGTTAAACTAGTGTTTGTACTTAATCTATTGTCTTCCTTGGTACTTCCAGGAAGTGTTTACTGAAGCCCTGTGCTCTCCCCTTTGATGCTGCCAGTTTCACATAGCAGGGATAATGCATAACCCAGAGGTCATATATCTGTCTCCTAAAGTTGACTCGGCTCATATCTGTAGCCTAGCTCTCAGTTTTTAGAAGTGCTTTGGCCTTATAAATAGAGCTATGGGTTGTAAAGCGGAGTGACCCACTGTTAATAGTTAATCCTTAAGAAAGTGAGAAAGCTTCTGACAGTCTGTCCTCATTCTCCTAGGCTAACAACTTTATATTTCTTTATTCCTATATTCCTATTTTTGGAATTTCATTTTTATTTTCTTATTCTTGGACCCTTTAATTTCAGATGTTATTAAAATGTTAATCCTTACTTTCATCATCTCTTTCTATTTTTTGGTGAACAGAGCTGGGGCAGTTACTCTGTGATATCTAGATTAACCAGGGGGCTTTCTTTTTTCTATCGAAACTGTAGCTTGGGAGCTCTTAGCCACTAACACTTTTCCACATTGACATCCTATTTTCTCTATGCTTGTAGTATCACTGTGTTCCCAAAGCGCCATATCCCAAGGTCCTGTGTGTTGAAAATGCTTCTCTTGGACACTGGTTCCACTTTGTCTCATTACATGGCTCTACCAATGTGTTCATTGTCTGCATATAACTAAGTTAGTGCAGCTTATTGAAAAAAGTAACATCAATGAACTCCAATGTCAGTGCTCTGGCTTCATTCCATGACCTCTTGCTTGGTGATCCCCTCCTCCCACTTAGTGCTAATTATGATTTAAGTGATGCTGGTAAGATATCAAAAAATCAGATATGATTAATATAAAAAGCTCATACCTGCCATGGATGTAGATTGTACAGTACCCTCATTCCAATCGCCTTTATTTTGGTCTGAAATAATTTCCTTTAGTTTTTTTTGTCTTTATCATAATTAAGAAATTGTGCTGCATGGCCACATTTGCTCCCACAATGAGGTGAATAATTCACTGTGCTGTCATTCCCGCCATGGGGCAAATCTGTGCCCTCGACAAGGTGCTCATGAAGTATTGTAGTATTCACCCTTGGCTCCGTTCAGGTCACCCCTGTTAGCAGTGTATGGGTGAAGACGCAAAAGAATTGCTTACTGGATTTTCAGAACACTGGAAAGACTAAATTCAGTATTTCAAGATTAAGATTTTAAATTACTCAAGGAGACTAGATACTCCACCAAAATAAATGGAAGAGAATTTAAAATAGAAGTAGGAGAATTGTGAACTTATATATAAAAAAATGAATCATATGTGAGACAGAGATGCTACTTGGAAAAGAATACTTGGAGTATTTAGTTCACTTATTCGGTAACAACCAGAGACATGATGAACATATGACCCCCGCACATTTTATTTACTGTTCCTAAGCATCGCCTTGCATGACACTGATGTTTATTTACTATTTACTATGTTATTTACTGTTCCTAAGCATCACCTTGCATGACATTGATGTTTCACGTGGCAGTTTTACACGCTATTTGCAGAAAATACATTAAAGAACTACACATGTCAAATCCTTAAACTTTGCTTAATACTTGACATGTAGAAGAAATTAATAGAAAATATTTCTTTAGGGACATTCTTTTCTGGGCATTGCAATAAATAACAGTAAAACAAGGAACTTCGTGTTTTATAAGGTCGCCTTTGATCAAACTCTCTTAAATTCCACTTCTTTCAGCCATAGTTTTAAGTCTTAGTCAATTTATGTCAGCATTTCTGGCATCTAATTTGCCAGTGTTTTATATCATTGGAGAAGCAGTCTTAATGTTTTATACCTTATTAGTAGGCTGCTACAGACATATTCAAGATGCTTCTGCAAAGTCTTTTTTGTTGTTTTCTTTTTCTTTGAAAACTTCATATCTGAGTCTATCACATTTGAATCATTTCTAACCACCGTCACCCTCTCAAATTTCTCCTGTGGTCTCCTAACCATCCCGCTTGAATTCAGGACCTCCTTTGTAAACACACGCGCGTGTGCACACATACATGTTTGGTTTTTGTTCCTGGGATAAGCACCATAACAAAAAGAATTCTGGGAAGGAAAGGGTTTATTTCAGCTTACTGGTTTCAGTCCATCACAAGAAGACCAGAACTTGGAGCAGAAACCACTGAAGAAAGTTGTTTTTCTGGCTGTTCCCTGACTCGCATGCAGCTGCCTTTCTTATATAGCTCAGGTCCACTTGCCTAGGAATGGTACTGCTCACAGTAAACTGGGCCCTCCTCTTCCAATTAACAATCAAGAAAATGCCCTACAGACAGGGCCACAGGCTAATCTTACTTCAGGTTTTGTTTTCTGGGGTGTTGACAAATTGACAAGCAAGATTAGCCATCACATATGCATATTTGCATAAACTCACATCTATTGAGTCTAATTAATGTTCTTATTTGCATGTGTTTACAAATGACAATTTAGGATTCGGATTTTGTCCCTGAAAACAAACAAAACAAAAAACAGAAAGCAAAGCAAAACAAATATAAAAACAAACCCTGATCCCCTTTCCTCAACAGCCATTAACTGCTTTTAGCTCCTCACTTAGAGGTGGGCCTCCTGAATACTCCCCACCTGTGCTGCTGTGGGCCTTGTGCGTTTTATGTAGGCACTATGTGGTTGAGAGTTCATGGACGCAGAATTCCCTGTCTGCTCTATCCAGAAGGGGCTGTGACAGTCTCGGACTCTTACAATCTTTCTACCACCTCTTTCCAAGATGTTCCCTGAACCATTTGTATAGGAGCTGTGCTATAGGTATCCCACTTGGAGTTGCACACCACACTGCTGTTTATTTGCATTTTGACCAGTTGTGGATCTCTCTAGTCTCCATCTTCTTCAAAAGGAAGTTTTTTTTTCTTTTTTCTTTCTTTCTTTCTTTTTTTTTTTTTTGGTGAGATGTGGGCGCTACACTTACCTATGGGTATAAGGATAAGTATTCATAAAACAGTTGGAAACTGTATTAATTTAGCAATATGGTGTAGTAGGTTCTGCTATATGGACATGGGTTCTCAGCTGGGTTTATATTACCATGCATGAATTCTGTTCTATTGAGCAGAACTTAGGTCCAATTAGACAGTTGTTCGTTACTCTACCAGAAGTGCATGCCACTATTGGAACATTGGGGACATCCTACAGGTCCCGTCATTGTTCTAGCTCTCAGGCATTCAGACTGGGTGGGGCTGGATATGAACCACTTTCCCCACCTTGGCAGCTTGCACAGCTTCTTTCCATATGAAAATTAGCCTTTTTTGGGAGTGGGCCTCAGGTCAGTATCAGCCTGAACTCTTCAAGCACTGTGATTGAAGTGTGTAGTGTCTTTACTTAGTTCCTCTGTCATGCAACCAAGAGCAATGAGAATAGCTTACTGCTTTGTTAATGTACAGGAGTTTGCTCAGCTGGTTGGTTGGCACTCCTAGGTGTGTTCTGTAAGGAATGAAGGAGATGATTCCACCATGGAAATACTAGTGCTAGCCATTTTCTATTAGCTGGAGATGGAATCAACTGTTACCATTTTCATGATTTAAACCGTGAGTAGAATTGCAGCCATGAGCATGAACGTAGTTCATGTCAAAATATGTAGCAATTAGGCTAGACACGTATCTTAGCTGGTAGATTCTTCCTTAGTATGCACCTGGATTCAGGTCCCAGTACTTCATAAAACCAGGCATGCAGGCACACACCTGTTATCCTAAAATGTAGGAACTAGAGGCAGGAGGATCAGGAGTTTGAGGTCATCCTCAACTACATAGCAAGGTTGAAGCCAGTTGGGATACACAAGACAAAACAAAACAAAAAACCATATACACTGATAGTAGGCATGTTCAAATTTATTCGTCTCAATGTAGGAGGCCACCTTTGGTGAGAAGCACTGTAGAGCAATGAATTCTGCATTTCATATCATACCCGGTGAGTTCCACAAAGGTTGAAATCCAGTCTTTCCTAGTGGTTTCTGAACACCACTGGAGTTAGTGGCAAGTTTACACAGTAATATTAACAGCATCTGGTTTCCACTTACATAAAGTCATCCAACAGAATCTAGGGCAAGTCCATTCATAGATCCTGTGGCATAGTCTAGCACTAGTGGGAAGTGGTGTTGGAATGATTATGAAACATGGAAAAAAGAGTTCTTAGCAGGAGAGATTTAATATTCTGTTTCTGTGCCTGTCTTAAGGCATGCCTTGTATTTCTATTCATGGGAATGGGATTTCGTGTTCCCCTCCTGAATAGTGTGGGGATGGCCTTGAGGGCTCAATAAATTTGAACCATCTTTGAACAGTTCCTAAGAAGTCTTCACAAAGCAATCAAATTATTAAAAATTGATTTTTTTGCACTGTAACATACACATCTAGCAGAAGTAGTATTGAAAATAAATTTTCATTGAATGATATCCTTGCTGAGTATTTTAAAATTGCATGCAGCAACCGTGTCCTCCTCCTGGCATTAACAGATAAGAAGGGTCACAATTCCTAGCTCTTTGGAATCTAAAATAGGCTGTCAGAGAGGAATATGGAGTGAAAATTAAAGAGCTGGAACAACTTGGGAGTCTGTGGGTCAAAGATTAAATTCAGCTTCATTCAGGAGACAAGAGCAGCCGGCAGCTAAATGCTGAAGGTGGCTGGTTTGGAAACACAGAGCCAAGGAAGGAGGTTTGAGCGGGGAAAGCACAAGAGCAGAGCTGTTTATGAACTCGTGGCATGTGTAGGACACTCTGATCCAGAAAGCATGGCCTTCTTTCCCTTGCAGCGGAGGTGCACGCTTCCGTTCGTCCTCCTCCACAAGCTGCATGGACGAACAGGCCTCGCGCCCCCTGACATCGTGTTAAATTTAAAGCTTCCATTTGCTTGCTCTGTTCTATCTTGCTTTAGATGTAAATCTCTGAGCTGGTTGTAAAGAAATCACTAATCAGAAAACAATGATAATTTCACTCAGGTAAATTCCCACCTGTGATCTTGGGGCAGCATTTAGACTTATTTTTCTCTGGAATAAAATGATGCTATAAAATTTTGATGTTGAGATTTTTGAAATTAGGCATTGAATGGAATGTTTATCGAAAATATTTGTTCATTTTGGAAAAGATAAATAATTTTTACTTTTACTTTTTTAATTTCATATTTGACAATGCCTGGGTTTGAGTCTCCTGAAGGTTTGTTTGAGAGAATAATTTTCTAAATTTTGGAAAAGTTTTTGTGGAACCATAAATTCTTTCACTTTCTGTGCTTCAGTTGGAAACTTATATAAAAATCATTCTAAAATAGTTCCTAATGTAAGACACCAGGTCCTCCAAAGGTCTGTACTGCCTTCTTTCATATTTGTTTTTACTTAGGTGTATGTGTGTGGGGGTGCAGGCGCCCATCGACGCCAGAAGAGGGCACTGGACCTGCTGGGGTTACAGGTGGTTGTGAGCCGCCTGCTGTGAGTCTGGGAGCTGGACTTCAGTTCCTCCGGAAGTGTAGCTCGTGCTCCTCGCCACTGGCTCTCTCTTCAGCTTCTCACTCTATGTCTTAAAGTGCATGATGTTTTCTATTTGTTTTAATAATTTCATAATTAAATATCTGTTATTCAGATCCTATTATGCTTTGCAATGCGATATCAATTTTTTTAGGTTAAACATTAACAATTGTAAAATGTTCATTTAATTCTTATCTTTCATTGTAATAAAAGCAAAATTAGTATGTTTAAGATTAATGGACAATTCAATTAAAGGATGACTTTTGTTGATTAACTCCTCTATGTGTTTGAACTTGCCAGGTACTTTTATCATCTGAGCATACCTAGAGCAGTGTTAATTTTGGTTTAGAGATACAAAGAATGTTCCAAAAAGGCACAATTTGAAACACATTGTCTTGCTCTCTGTAATACATTCAAAGGCAGCTGATACTTAATATGTACCACCTATTTAAGGAAACACTAGAGAAAGGAAATATGTTTGGGAAGATGAAATTAAAAATCCTAAACCATAGCCACAATGTGGAGGAATTTTCTACTACATATATTTCTATTCTTCAAAGTCACATCTAAGTAATAAGGGGCATCAATGAGAAGCATAGAGCTGATGTTTGTATCCCCAGGTATTTCACAGCTCAGGAGAGCCTCTCAGATGCTCCATTGCTGTATACAGTAGGGGCGCAGTTCCCCTCCTAATGGACATCTTCGCTCAACAAGTCAGAGTTATCCAAGTTCTAATTAAGTACTTTCGGCAGTTCAAAACCATTTAATTTGGAAAACCAAAAGGTAACCATTACCATAGCAAAATCTTTTGATTTTAATGTATACAACGCTAATAATTTATAATTTCAGTTGAGAGCCTAGTCTTTAAGGCTGAGCCATTGTTCCAGGCCCATTATTTAATAGAAATGAATGATAACACTCATCAGATTGAGTAAATGAAATGACTAGTGCTTGGTTTTGATAACAGAAATCTATTATTTCACCCATTCATTCAACTTGGACAAAATCTACTCTAGACATTGGGAAAGAATATTTAATGAGTGTCAGACTCTGACATTTCACACACTGTGAAAACTGAGGTTTAACTCCTTTGTGACTCAGAGAGAGTGCAGGTTTACGGGATGCATCTAAGTGTAAGATCTGCTCCTGAATGTTTCTTTTTATGATGTTGCAGGAACAAGTAAGGCTGTAAAGATGTGTTATAGCTTGATGTGCAATGTCCCCCACAGACTCGTGTGCCTGAACACCCACTCCTCAGCGGGCGGCGCTGTTTTTCAAGGTTAGGAAACCTATTGACATGAACACAGGTGGCGTTTTATGGCGATGTGGTGGGGATGGAGGGATATAGCTGGCATTGGTTCCAGCCTGAGCTCTTCACTTCCTGGTCCACCCAGATATTATCAGGCCATGCTACAAGCTCTCACTACCCCATTCTTCCCCTACCACAAGACTGCAAGTTGAAATAAATACTTCTTCCCTTAAATTGCATCTCATTGGTTATTTGGTCACCATGATGAAAAAGAACTGAAGATAGGACATCTAACGTGTCCCTAATAGTAATGATCTCATATACTTATACAGTGCTATGTGCTAAAAACCTTTTAAAGGCATGAGTATGTTTGCAAGTGCATATACACATATATCCTCCAGTTTTCACAATAACAAATCAGAAGCATGTAAGGTCACACTGGCCATGTGCAAGCTGACTAGAAATGAGGCTTCTGAATTTTGTATCTTAATTACCACATTCACATAATACACAGAATAAGCTCAATGTATACATATGCATAATGAAAAATGGATCACATTTTGTTGACCTTAGTATCATCTAGTAGGGTTTTATGTACCTTATTCTCAGTAGGGCACAGGTTCCTTATCTATAACTAGCAATAATATTGTTTTTAATATTTTCTTGACTGAAATGTCCTCTAAGATCAGAGTATAGTTTACTGATTCAACTAGAACACCTTTGAGAGAGAAAGAACGTGCAATTAAAAATGACTTTATGACAAGAGGGACCTGTGACTATGACCGTATCAGTGAGTGGCTCTGTTTGTCCAAACAGAAAATCTCAGATTCTCTGAGGAGGCTGTTTCTGTAGTCTTATAACCTAGAACCAAGGAGCCACATCATGTTAGAACTGGAGATGACTTCATGCCAGCCTTTAAACTGCCCTCAACGTGTGACTTCACAATGTCTGAGTTGATTCAAGATTCTTCTGCGTTATTGATGCTGTTGCTGGGTTTGCCTTCAGTCTGTGGATGGGATTGTGGACAGGGTGGTCTATTGTGATCTGAGTAGTCAGATTTCTTGTTGATGACCTGCCTGTTGGCCAGGACTCTCAGTGTGATGCCGACTGACTGACATATCTCTCAATCTGCACTCATCTACCTTGGGTTTGCTTATGTATCAGAGCGCTGAATGTTCAAGAGAAGGTGAGTTCTCATGCCTCAAGTCAGCTTGCCCCGCATGTTAACATTAGCTTGCTACAGCACAATGCATGGTGAAGCTCAAAGTTATTCTGGAACAGTTAATCAAGGACATAGCTGGCAGAAATTCTGTGCCTTACCAATACTCATCAGGAACTCTGTGGACTGTCCTCAGGACAGTCGATAAATTCAAAACATGGCGATCACACAGCTTGAGGAAGACCATATGGATAATTTTACATCACCGTGAGCTGAAAACTGCACATGGTGCTTTATGGTGAGTAAGTTCCACTTAAGTATCAAGGCAACAGGAATTGTAACTCTTCCATGTACTAAGCTTTATTTTGGATTATTTTTATTTTACGACATTAGTTGAAGCTGAATTAATTTTATATTATCATTAAATGCATAAAAATCTTATGAATAAAGGTTGTTATATTTGTTTGATATGGTTCTCTGAACATACAAAAAGTTGAAATTACTATAAGGAAAGATTTTTATGCTAAAATAAAATTATTGAGCAGCATATTTCTCTTGTGCAATTTTGTTACCCTACAATGATTTTATATGATTTTCCCTTTAAATTCCAACAGTTATGGAAGACATAAAAGATAAATATAAATTTATTCCTTATAGCATATAGCTATAAAATAACTTCATTTCAGCTGTGCTCTTGATATGCTAGCTAGTTTTGCCCTCTTTCTGGTGCTAAACGTCTATGAAAGTGTGGTTCCTCTGGACATTTATGGTTTCCATGTTGATCTTTACATCTGACCTACAGATTTGTTGTAATTTATAATAAGCGAGCACTGATACCTGTCACAAGGAGCATCACTGTAGTGCTTGGTTATCACTAATGGGGAATCTGTGGAAAGTAGGCGCACGTCAAACACCAGACACAGACAGATTACTTCCGGTACTGCCTCATTAGAGCCAATACAAACAGTAGGTGCTCAGAATCAGAGACAATGCAAACAGCAAGTGCTCAGAATCAGAGACAATACGAACAGTAGGTGCTCAGAATCAGAGACAATACAAACAGTAGGTGCTCAGAATCAGTCACGTTGATTTTGTCTCTTCAGCCACGCCATGCGATTATGTCAATAAGACAGAGCTGCTATGATAAAGTAGCAGGATGGCCAGCTGAAAAGAGACAGTTTTGGAAACTGGAGATCCCAGAGCCTAGTGTAGGAAGGCGTCGTTTCTGGAGCCTGTCTTCTCCTTGCAGACAACAACTTGCCTCTTGCCGGGTCCTCACATGGTCTAACCTTGGTGCTCTCATGCTCCAGTGCCTCTTTGTCCTTAGAGAAGGTCAGTCGTCTTAGATGGACCCAAACTTCAGATCTCGTTTTATACTGACCACCTTCTTGCTGGCCTTCTCAAACACAGCCACATTCGAAGTTAGAGCCTCCACCCAGAAATTTTCAATTTAAACCAAAAATTACAGCAAACATTTGGGCCTCCATTAAAAATATGGTTTTAATGATTTTCTCAATTGCATATTATCTCTTGTTTAAACAACTGTCCATTTACAGGTAACTTTCCCATAATTTTCATCTATTTATATTAATGTAGGTATTTGTCTCTCCATGGCTTTGCCTTTTCACAGCCTTGTGACTTAAAATTAACAGGTAAATTGTTTGCTTCCACATGCTCGGTATGCACCAGTGGAGGGCAGATTGCCAATTCATTAACTTTTCTCTCTTGGTTCATCCCTTTAACCTGGTTGCACAGTTTGAACCTCAAGAGTCCTTCAAGGGTCATGGGAAGGCCACAGAAAGGTCTCAGGAGATGGTAGTGCCTTTTAAAGGGGATGCTAATGGGATTAAGATATTTCGTTTGCAGCATGCCCCTAAGACAGAGGCACTGGTTTCTGTTGTTCTCTCCTTGCTTCTTGGCCATGAACAATTGAGTAAACTGCTCCAATGTACGTTATATCATAGGTTGAAAAGCAATAGGGTTACTAACTGTAAATTGATGTCTCACAATTGTAATTCAAAAGAAACGTCTTTTCACAGGTTATCTCAGGCAATGGTTGCAACAACAGAGAACTGTCTATCTGTGTATGTGTGTGTGTTATATGTAATATACATATGTATGTGTGTATAATTTATATATGGCATTCTCCAGAGAACACTGGAGAACCATTGCCAGAAGAAATGGGTTCCCCTATCTGATCTAGTACATGCTTATCCTGCTCACCCTGGGCTCCCTTGCTCTGGTGCATGCTCACCTTGTGTTCCCCTGATCTGGTATAGGATCACCCTGAGCTCCCCTGATCTGGTGCAGGATTACCCTGTTCACCCTGGGCTCACCTGATCTGGTGCATGCTCACCTTGGTCACCCTGGGCTCCCCTGATCTGTTGCATGCTCTCTCTGGGCTCCAAAAGCATGTGTGCTTTTCTACATTATCAGGATCTTGTAACTGTCACAGCTCCTTTGGAACTAATCTTTGCAGAGCTTCTAGGATGCAGCTGCTAACCTCTCGGATGAGTTTAGCAGACTGCTCCAACGCTGTAGCACTGATTCTCCAGTGTCAGGATCTCCAAATGCACAGTTATTAGCAGCATCCAGTGGCAAACAGTTAAGTCCCATCACACAAACGTCTGCTGTTTTGGTAGTCGAAAAGCCTCTAGTAAGATATCTACAAAACAACTACAGGATGTATTTCTGGCAAGTTCTGGGTAAGAATTTTCTGCCAAACTACACTGGACTGGCACAGTAGAAATTAGTTTGCCATTTGTGGTCCATTGCCATCTCCTAACTGATAAATTCAGGACCCAAGCCCTGTAGAATAAAGAGTCTTTCTTGAATGCTCTGCCTTAGTCATAAGGGCAGTGGCTGTTCTCATTATCTGTGCATACATGTGTGTGCACATCCATGGAGATCAGAGGATAATGACAAGTATAGTTCCTCAGGTGTCAACACCTTCTCTTCTTTAGTTTTGGAGGGGCCTATCGCCATCTCTCCATCACTGACATGGCTTGCATGTCTCTGATGCCTAGCTTTTTTAAAGCAAGTTCTGGGGATTGAACTCAGGTTGTTCTGTTGGTACAGAAATCACTTTACCAAACTCTCTGATCTATTATTTTTAGAATAGTATTCATTTTATATATAAACTTAAATTAAAATTATATTTACTTAACAATGACTTTAATATTAATCTTCTGGCAGTTAGCAATTACTGTAGTAAATGTTCCCCTGTTCATATAACTGTGGCTTCTCTGTCTTGAGTGGATGGGTTCCACTGATGAAGTAGCTGATGAGGAAAATAAGAACATAGAAGTGTCTGTCCAGAGGAGGAATGCAAATGCAGTTCCCTGTGTGCACCAGATGGCACAGGGCAGGATGGAGGAATGAAGAGTGACATTCTGTTAGCTAAAGGACTTCCTGGGTTAGACTGCTAGGCACTTGCTATTGCCTTGTGAAGTTACCATGCTCTCTGGCCTTCGCGCCTTCCTCCAACAGCCTTTGGCCCTTCCTTCCTTGTCTATATTCTGGTCTGGCCTTGGTTTGGCTCTGTAGCTCACAATGCCTGACTGTTAAGCGCAATGGGACTTTGCAAACTGCTTCCTGCTGGTCTGTATTTGAGGTCAGAGGGCTTAGCTAGGAGTTGAAAATGCTTCCAAATCGGGAGTATCTATTAATCAGTGAGCAGTGAATTCTGGAGTGTTGGAAACATGACTTTCTTTAATTTTAGTGTATCTGTATTTGTTCTACGCAGTGGATAGAAATAGGAAGAAAGGATAAGGACATGGTATAGTTGCGTCATCACTTGAGGAATGTTCCCAAAGCCCTCCCGAGTGATCTCTTCACATTGTTTCTTATTCAGAGTAGTCAGGTGTCAGGTAAGCCCTATGATACGGGAGGAAACATGAAATGGCTATTGAAGGAGAGCTAGCAACTGATACTTATGGCTCCCATGACTCACACATAAATACCAATATAAGAACCATTTGTTTACACATTGAAATTCGTTATGTTAACTTTTCTCAAATACTGTAAGATTATCCTTTAAAATCAATTAAAGGATAGTTAAATTTTACCAAGTACTTGTAAGAAACATTTGAAAAATAATAATTACATTAAGAAATAGAATCTTCCATTTGTTTAACTTCCAAAACCTTATTTGCAGTTCATGGTTTATGTGAGAGTTCAATTTCCTAGAATAGGATATTATTTAGTGTTCGAAATACCATGTTTGATGTTATCAGTCTCACATTTCTTATGATGTATGTAAGGGGGTCTAATATGCATGCATATTATATAATGTGTGTGGGTGAGTAGACAGGTGCCTGCCTGCACACCATGGTGCAGTGGGGTGTGGAGGCCAGAGGACAGCCTGGGCTATTGGTTCTTGCCTTCCATTTTGTTATCTTGTTGGATACAGTATCTCTGTGTTATCTGCCACTGCATGTGCAAAGCAGGCTTGCCCAGCAGCAAGCCTCTGGGGATGCTCCACTTTTCACCTCCCATTCTGAAAGGCACTCTGATCACAGACCTATTCTACTGCGCCCAGCCTTAGTGGGTGCTGGAGATTCAAACATAGGCACACTTGTGAAGCAAGTGCTTTATCTGCTGGGCTCTTCTTTCAGTCTTCAGTAGTAACAATTGTTGAGAGACAGAGAGAGAAAGAGAGGGAGTCCAGAGACAGAGAGGAGAGGAAGAGGGAGAGGGGTAGAATAAATATTGGTGAGGTGAGGAAGAGCCAGAAAAGATTAGACAGGAAGGAAAGGGAAAGGGTGGAAGTTTGATTTTCCTTAAGATAAGAATGTAGAAAATTGAGTTCACTTATTCACCCAAGGTCATTTTCTTGAAAGAGTGGCATTCTCTTGTGCTCTGTTTGAAACCATTCTGTCTGTGGTATAGGTCATGTGAGGAACATAGGAAATCAAGATGAAGCACTTCAGCATTTTGATATGCACAATGCTGATAGAACTCAGTTTTACAGTCGCTGGTAGCACTTTGACAGTGTGTATTTTTAAAAAGCATCTTTTACAAAAGTCTTAAAGCACTTTATATTTGCAACATTAAAAGCTTAAAAGAAAGCGAGGTAGAAATCTGTAGCAGTGGGAAGCATAGATCAATTTGGGAGTAATTACTTCAATTATTTCTAATAAAATCATTTTGTATTAAGTGAAAATAGTTTTAAGTTTTAAGCATTCATTGAGGATTAAGACTGGCAGTCTCAAGCCTTTGTCTTTCCATAAAAATGAATCCCATTATTCTATATTGAGTTAATAGACTTTCATAGGTGGTTTTTAGATAAAGGAAAGTATATAATTGCTTATACTAATCAAGAAGGACAGCCAAGCCCATTTCTCTTAAGTGCAGTCATACTGTAATAACAAAAAGTAGGCATATGAATGACAAGTTTCTTCCAAGGGCCATCCGTTTTGTATTAGATGCCAGCCAAACAATAGACCCCACTGTGATTTTTGTCAACCCTGAATTGGTTGCTAATGCCCTTGAACTTTTTTAGAACACAAACATTGGAATTAGTTTCAAGCCATAACTTAACAATCATCAATTGTGACCCGGGGCAAGGCATTTAAATATCCTGTGTCTCCATTTCCACTTCTAGACACTGGAAATAACAACATCCACACTGTATCCTGTCGGGCTTATGAGACATAACACCTCAGGTACATGCAGCGGAGCTGTCACACGGAAACACGTAGGCAGCAGGGGATGTTGTTGTCCCTAAGGGTCGCTGAAGCGCTGCTCTTTTATTTCTCCGCGACCTTCTCTTTGACCCTACATGGAGCCCTAGGCTTGAGAGACTTGAGTGCTTCTGTACGTTTCCCAGGAGTTGACATCCCGCTGCCAACAGCGTAGCGACTTGTGATTCCTAACGTTGCTCCTTTCAGGAAGAAGTCAGCTAGAATAGCTTAACTTTGGAAAATTTTCTCCTTAAATGAGATACAGTTTCTAGACATGGCATCCACAATTCCCAGTGTCTTTCCATAACAAATAAGCTTAATTATTCCCAACTTCAAATGTGAGTATCTTTCTTTTTCAAAAATAATGATTATATTAATTTTTTGATACTTTTCATACAATGAATTTGGTCATAGTCACCTTTTCCTATAATTCCTCCCAGATTCAGGCCCTACACCCTCACTGCCCAACACATTTAACTTCAAGTTTTCTGTTATTTTTTAAAACTAATTGAGTCCAGTTTTGTATGTGTACTTTCCAGTAGTATGTGGATCAAATTTCTAATTCCTTCTCAGTGAAGAATTAATAGAGCTATGCCTACTTTGTAAATATAATATCTTTATTATTTATATAATATATTTATATGTAAGAATACAATATTCTTATTTTATTATATTACAGGCATAATAAACTGAGTGACTGTACTTGAAGCACAATTTAATTCTAAATACAAAAGTATTCCTAGCCATCAAATCTGATATCCACAGTAAATTATTTGCCAATATATTAATTTTGTTTTTGTATTTTGGATATTTCTATATCTTCCTCAACCACATTTTCTTAAGAACTGGATAATTTATTCCTATCCCACCAAAAACCCCAACTATTTTATTCAGGAATTTCTTAAAATATTTGTAAACATCTGTATTTGTAGCAGTCACCGAGGATTTCTGGTTTAATATAAGACATTTAGACACAAAATGCCAATTATTATATTTGTGTGTGTGTGTGTGTGTGTGTGTGTGTGTGGTGTGATCTGTCTGTCTGCTTGTGCATCACTTGAGAGCGGAGGAATACACTACCCCAGAATAGTCCACTTTGGCATCAGTGTCGTTTCAAACTTGTTAACCCAACAGATGTGGTCAGCATGCTCCAGTTCTCTTCATCTTCTTCCTGAAAGGAAGAGTTAAATCGTGTGTGGAGGATGTCCTCCTCACAGCAATGGAGAGGAGCACCCATCATCAAGGACGGGGTGGAGACAGAGCACTTCTCACTGACTTTGCTAGAGCCACCTTCGTTTTCTTCACCCACTGCACATGGCCTACGAGCTTTGCACAAGGCCTCTCTTCTTTAGCCCCACACAAACTAGATGGTTCATCTCCCTAGATGTTTACCATATCATGTAACACGTTAAAATCGCTTTGGTATGTTTCTTTCTGGCATTAAAAAAAAGAGCTGGGTAAACTAAGTTTCTTTTCTTCTTACAGTGTCCTATCAGAGAACTTAATGTTTCTCAGTTTCTGTCTCTATAGTTTGATTATGAGCATATAAGTTTATATACGCCTTTCACCCCAGACGGAGGCACAACCAGGTGGACCTCTTTGGGTTTGAGGCTAGCCTAGCCTTCATAGTGAGTTCCAGGACAGCCAAAGCTACATAGAGAGACGCTGTCTCAAGCAAAACAGAATGTTATCAATCAATGGCTAAAAATATTAAAACTGAATAGGTATTTCGTGACTTGAGGACTTTGTTTTAATATAATTGGTTTCGGTAAAATATAAATATTAAGTGAAGTTCTAGCAAAAACTTAGCTCAATTTGTTTCTTGTCGTTTTTTTCTTTCCTTCAGTCAGCCCACAGCATTTTCAGCACATTATCAAATGAAATGTTTCTGAAGTACTATGGTATGATAAATTTTCTCCTTCCCAATAATGTTATCAATTGATTGTGTGCTCAAATGGCATGGTAAAAACATAATCTGACCTCCTACTCAGTGGTGACAAATCTCAAAAACACCACATTCATTCATGATGAAAATAGATCCCAATGAAGCTGGCACAGGACCTGAAATTCCCGGCGTCAGCCCTACTGCTCGAGGGCATGGTGGAGACCTGCATTTTAATTAAGTTAATTCATTGTGTTTCCTGGTTCAATCAGTTGCTATCCAAATACAGACATATTCATTTTTTTTTCTTATTTGAACTGTTAACCTGAATCAGAGCCCCAAGGAAATGGCACCAAACAGAAAACATGTGTACTGTATATTAGAGACAGGAAGAGCTAAGGAAAAGGAAAGGTGGCATTTGGACCAGGTTCGGGGGGGGGTGATGTCTGTATTAAAAAAAAAAAAGTACAGGGATTCAGGATCCTTCCTATCTTCTCAAAGTCTCTTGCTGTGCTTTAATTAAATATTTGCTTGTTGGTTTGCTTCGTTTGTGTTAGTAACTCGCTAAAACAAAACCCCTCACATCCCTATTGTGAGCATGGATTACCTCAGTTTCGGCGGTGACCATCTCATTGTATCCTGGCATGGCTTTGGGAAGCTACTTTTACCCAAATGTTTTTGCAAGTTTCCATGAGCTAAAAGTTCTTTTTTAGCAGCCAGGGAAGTAATGAAAGAGTGCTTCACGTATCCATGAAGATAAACAATAAAATCCCATTTATGTTTGTATGATTAATATAAAAGTGATATGGACTGTATTTTTGTTTATGGTATATATTACTTTTATTTTTTAAGGTTTTTTTTTTTAATTTACGTGCATGTGTCTGTGTGTCCGTGTCTGTGTATCTGTCTCTGTGTGTGTGTGTGTGTGTGTGTGTGTGTGTGTGTGTGTGTGTTTCTGTGGAGGCCAGAAGAGGGCATCACTCAGGTCCTGAGGATGACCAGGGAGTGCTACTAACTGTGACACCATTTTTCCAGCCCTGTTTATTCTAAATTCCATAAAACTTCCTCAATTTAAGTAGCTAAAATCTATCAGACTAAATTGATCTTGGATTGCAAAATTCCTGGGAGTATTTTATAACTCCAAAGTAAAAAGTTTGCATACTATTAACTGTGCAAAATAGGCAGTGAGGTCTTGATTTTTAGTATGCGATGATTTGAACTCAGTTCTGTCAACAGTGAAAGCATTGATTGTTTCACCCTCATTAAAAGTGCAGACTGGAGAAACGTCCCCACTAGCACAGCGAGAAGACAAGCGTTTGTAGCTTGCCTTGGACTTAACTGTTGTCACCACATCAGTTTGGCTTTACACATGAAGTTTCAGCCAGTACAATAGAAGAAGAAAAAGAAACAAATAGCAGATAGACTGGGAAAGAGGGACTAAGTTCCCATATTTACAAATAGATTTCTTGCTAACTATACAATTATAATTGAATATCCTGAAAATGTAAGGAAACATAAACCCTCATCCTAGTTCCAAGTGAATCCTCAGTCTCAGAAGTCATAAGGTCAATACACAAAAATAAATTCAAGACTCTTTTGCTAACGATGGATAATAAGAAATATATCTGAAAAAGACTATATTGTGGTTTTCTTGAAAGGATACATTCAAGTCAACATGTAGTTCAGTGGTTCTCAACCATCCTAATGCTGCAACCCCTCAATAAGTTCCTCCTGCTATGGTAACCACAACCATAAAATTATTTTCATTGCTACTTCATAACTAGTTTTGCTACTGCTTTGAATTATAATGTGAATATCTGCTATGCAGATAGTCTTAGGTGATCCCTGTGAAATGGTTGTTCAACTCCCAAAGGGACTGCAACACAGGTAGAGAACCTCTGATGTATTTAAATATGTATAATCTCTGTCACCTAATTAGCATCGACTGTCATTGTTGCTAAACCTAGAATCAAACAAAAAGTTTATCAGGTTGGTCTTTGGACATATCTGTGAGAGATTTTCCTGATTGTTGTAATTGATACAGGAGTGCCAAGTCCACTGTGGCTGTTACCATTCTCAGCCAGTTGGTCCTAGCTGTATAAAAGACATGCTAAGAGGGAGCCAGAAAGCAAGGCAGCAAGTTGGACTTCTCTATTGGTATCTGTTTCAAGAGTCTGCCTGGAGGTCCTGCCCAAATCCTTCAGTGATAGATTGTGACCTGGAAGCATACCCCAAATAAATACTTTCTTCCCCTAGGTTGCATTTAGTCAGACCATTTTATCACAGTGGCAGAGTGGAACTAGATCAATCTAAACTCTGTAAACGGAAAATGCTGATGACAGAGATCAGAGGTCCAGATGGGTGAGTTTGTGCGCACCTGGCGGGAAGGTCCCCGAGGGAGTGCTGGCACCAGCAGCCCCTGCTGCAGGGGGTCTCTTTATTCCACACGACCCTGTTCCCCCTCCCCCCGCAAGTTTGCCCTTTCCTCTGTGGGGTCCTTGAACCACCAGGACTCTCTCTTCCTGTGCTGAGATCAGAGGTCCAGATGGCTATCCAGAGGGGTGAGTGTGTGCAAGCCTTCCTGGAAGGTAGCCACCTGATAAGACTCCCCTGACTGCAATCAAAGGAAGAGATGGGCAGACACCAATCCAAGAATTCCTCCAACAACCTGAAAAGCAACATGATAACACCAGAATCCAGCGAGTATGCAACAGGAAAATCTGAGCAACCCAACCCAGAAGAAGTAGAAGAAATCGACTTTAAACATAACATTATGAAAGTGATAGAGACCTTTAAAGAAGAGGTGAAAAACGCCTTTGAAGAAAGGGATGAGAAAACTAACAAAAAGTTAGAAGAAATGAATAAATTCCTCAAAGATACCCTAGAAAACCAAGAAAAAGCAATCAAACAGGTAATGGAAACAGATCAAGACTTAAAAACTGGAATGGAGGCAATGAAGAAAACACAAACCAAGGGAAGGTTGGGGATGGAAAATCTGGGCAAATGATCAGGAACTGCAGAGACAGGTATAACCAACAGAATACAAGAGATAGAAGAAAGAATCTCAGATGCTGAAGATGCGATAGAAAAAATAAACCCATTGATCAAAGAAAACAACAAATCCAACAAATTCTTAACACAAAACACCCAGGAAATGTGGGACACCATAAAAAGACCAAACCTAAGACTAATAGGGGTAGAAGAAGGAGAAGAAGTACAGTTCAAAGGCCCAGAAAATATATTCAACAAAATTATAGAAGAAAACTTTCCCAACCTAAAGATGGATATGCCTATGAAGGTACAAGAAGCATACAGAACACCTAATAGACTGGATCAAAAAAAATCCCCTTGCAATATAATAATCAAAACACAAAACATACAGAATAAAGAAAGAATACTAAGAGCTGCAAAGAAAAAAGGTCAAGTAATGTATAAAGGTAAACCTATTAGAATTACACCTGACTTCTCTATGGAAACCATGAAAGCCAGAAGGTCTTGGATAGATGTGCTGCAGACACTAAGAGACCATGGATGCAAGCCCAGACTACTATACCCAGCAAAGCTTTCTTTCACCATCGATGGAGAAAACAAGATATTCAAGGATAAAAACAAATTTAAGGAATATATAGCCACAAACCCAGCCTTACAGAAAGTACTAGAAGGAAAACCACAACTAAAGGAAGCAGACAACACCCATAATGACACAGACATCTAACAGCCCTCCACTGGCACAACTCAAAGAAGGGAAACACACAAACTCTACAACCCCCCCAAAAATAACTACAGTTAATAACCTCTGGTCATTAATATCACTTAATATCAATGGACTCAATTCACCTATAAAAAGGCACAGGTTAAGAGAATGGATACGAAAACAGGATCCAACATTCTGTTGTTTACAAGAAATACACCTCAACCACAAAGACAGACATTATCTCAGAGTAAAGGGTTGGGAAAAGGTTTTTCAATCAAATGGCCCTAAGAAACAAGTGGGTGTGGCTATACTAATATCGAACAAAATCGACTTCAAACTAAAATCAACCAGAAGAGATGGAGATGGACATTTTATACTCTTAACAGGAAGTCTCAATCCTGAATATATATGCCCCTAATATAAAAGCACCCACATATGTAAAAGAAACATTACTAGAACTCAAAGCACACATCAAACACCACACACTAATAGTAGGAGATTTCAACACTCCTCTCTCACCAATGGACAGGTCAACCAGACAGAAACTTAACAGAGAAATAAAAGAACTAACAGACATAATGAATCAAATGGACTTAATAGACATCTATAGAACATTCCACCCAAACAGGAAAGAATATACTACCTTCTTCTCAGCATCTCATGGAACCTTATCGAAAATTGATCACATACTCGGTAACAAAGCAAACATCCACAGATACAAAAAAATTGGAGTAACCACCTGTGTGATATTGGATCATCATGGAGTAAAGTTAGAATTTAAAAACAATTCCACCCCCAGAAAGCCTACACACTCATGGAAACTGAACAGTCAACTACTGAACCACTCCTGGGTCAAGGAAGAAATAAAGAAAGAAATTAAAGTCTTCCTTGAATTCAATGAAAATAAAATCAAACCATAGCCCAACCTATGGGACACTATGAAAGCAGTGCTAAGAGGAAAGTTCATAGCACTCAGTGCCCACATAAAGAAAACGGAGAAAGCACACATTAGAGATTGAACATCACACCTAAAAGCTCTGGGGAAAAAAGAAGCAGACTCACCCAGGAGGCATAGAAGACTGGAAATAACCAAACTGAGGGCTGAAATCAACAAAATAGAGACACAGAAAACAATCCAAAGAATCAATGAAATAAAGAGCTGGTTCCTTGAGAAAATCAACAAGATCGACAAACCCCTATCCAAACTAATCAAAAGGCAGAGAGAGAACAATCATATTAACAAGATCAGGAATGAAGAGTGGGACATAACAACAGACACTGAGGAAATTCAGAGAATCATTGGGTCTTACTACAAAAGCCTGTATGCCACAAAATTGGAAAATGTAAAAGAAATGGACAGTTTTTTAGATAAATACCATATACCGAAATTAAATCAAGACCAGGTAAACAATTTAAATAGACGTATAAGTTTTGTGGAAATAGAAGCTGTCATCAAAAACCTCCCAACCAAAAAAAGCCCAGGACCAGATGGTTTTAATGCAGAATTCTACCAGAACTTCCAAGAAGAGCTAATACCTATACTCCTTAAGGTGTTTTGCATAATAGAAACAAAAGGATCATTGCCAAACTCTTTTTATGAAACTACAGTTACCCTGATACCAAAACCACACAAAGACGCAACCAAGAAAGAGAATTACAGACCAATCTCACTCATGAACATCGATGCAAAAATTCTCAATAAAATACTGGCAAACCGAATCCAAGAACACATCAAAAAATCATCCATTATGATCAAGTAGGCTTCATCTCAGAGATGCAAGGCTGGTTCAACATATGAAAATCGATCAATGTAATCCATCATATAAATAAACTGAAAGAAAAAACCATATGATCATTTCATTAGATGCTGAGAAAGCATTTGACAAAATTCAACACCCCTTTATGATAAAGGGCTTGGAGAGATTAGGGATACAAGGTTCATATCTAAATATAATAAAAGCAATATACAGCAAGCCGACAGCTACCATCAAATTAAATGGGGATAAACTCAAAAAGATTCCACTAAAATCAGGAACAAGACAAGGCTGTCCACTCTCCCCATATCTCTTTAATATAGTGCTTGTAGTTCTAGCAATAGCTATAAGACAGAATAAGGAGATCATGGGGATTTGAATTGGAAAGGAAAAAGTCAAACTTTCGTTATTTGCAGATGATATGATAGTGTACATAAGCGACCCCAAGAACTCTACCAAAGAACTTCTACAGCTGATAAATACCTTCAGTGAAGTGGTAGGATACAAAATCAACTCAAAAAAATCAGTAGCCCTCCTATACACAAAGGATAAAGAAACCGAGAGGGAAATCAGAGAAACATCACCTTTCACAATAGCCACAAATAGCATAAAGTATCTTGGGGTAACACTAACCAAGGAAGTGAAAGATCTATTTGACAGGAACTTTAAGACCTTGAAGAAAGACATCGAAGAGGAC
>PVIU01007698.1:0-16626 GCA_004026605.1 Ondatra zibethicus
TTCCTCTAGGAGGTGGAGCCTTCCTCTAGGAGGTGGAGCCTTCCTCTAGGAGGTGGAGCCTTCCTCTAGGAGGTGTAGCTTTCCTCTAGGAGGTGGAGCCTTCCTCTAGGAGGTGGAGCCTTCCTCTAGGAGGTGGAGCCTTCCTCTAGGAGGTGGAGCCTTCCTCTAGGAGGTGGAGCCTTCCTCTTGGAGGTGGAGCCTTGCTGTATGAAGTGGATCACTGAAGGTGAGTCTGAGAGTTGATAGCCCTCCACCTCCTTCCTGTTCACTCTCTACTTCCTATCAATTCAGGGTGACATGTTAGCTCAGCCTCCAACTCTGCTGCCATGCTTTCCTCCATGAGGTGTACGCTGGAATAAGCCCTCCCTTCAGCTATGTCTGGTCTCAGGTATTCTGTCACAGCAACAAAACACAACCAATGTGGATACCATCGTATGTAGGCAGAGACTGCTCATTCGTTCCAGCCACCCAGACCGGAAATAATCACTCTGAAACGATATTAATTGCAACACTGTTTGGCCAATGACTCTAGCATATTCCTAGCTAGCTTTTACATGTTGAATTAACCCATTTCTATTAATCTGTGGTTGTGACCTACCAGTAAGGTTTCATTGGGAGTCCAGCATCTGTCTCCTGCGGTAGCTACATGGCTTCTCCTCAACTCCACCTACTTTCTTCTCCTCTATATACTTGGAATTCCCACCTTGCCCTATTCTGTGCTACCAATAGGCCCACAGCAGCTTTCTTATTAACCAGCAGTATTCACAGCCTACAGAGGAGACTCCCACATCAATCTTATTTATGCTCTTACATCCATCATGCCTTCCACATTTGACATCACCTTTCCTCTGCCCTGACTCCTACTCCAGTTCACCTCCACACAACTGTGGGAGATCACTTCTGAACAGGCAAGTGTGGCCACACCATCCTGATTCAACAGCCCTCTGTGTCAGTTCCTGACTTCAGCATCACAGAGGGGGTGCAGAACCGTCGGTTCCTGACTTCAGCATCGCAGAGGGGGTGCAGGACCATCAGTTCCTGATTTCAGCATTGCAGAGGGGGTGCAGGACCATCAGTTCCTGATTTCAGCATTGCAGAGGAGGTGCAGGACCATTGGTTCCTGACTTCAGCACCGCAAAGAGGGTGCAGGACCATCAGTTCCTGACTTCAGCTTCACAGAGGGGGTGCAGGACCATCGGTTCCTGACTTCAGCTTCACAGAGGGGGTACAGGACCATTGGTTCCAAGTTCACCCCCCTGGCCACACCCTCCCTCTATTTCAGCTTCAAACCCTTAGCCTCCTTGTGCTTCTCTGACTCTCAGCTTCCTCTCTGTGAAAATATCCCTCCCTTCTCTGTCTCCTCCCATGTCCCTGGTTCATAGTTCTTCTTCCAATCTGAGAAGATCAGTCACTATTCTACCAATAGCCTCCATAACTCCAGGATACCCTCCATGATGGCTTGGATTAGATGAACAGCACAACTATAGATTCTAACAATATAGACCAAGCAGTCTATGCCCACATTTGTATCTCCAGCATATAGCTCAATCCTGGCACTTACCAGAAGTCAAGAGACATCTCAGTGACACCCCGTGCCTGCTGGTGTGTCTATGTGTCAGCTCACTTCAGATGCCAATAGTCTGGTTGGGTATTATTGTGAGGGTATAATATGCATGCAATTAATATTTACCTCTGTAGACTGTGAGTATAGTAGGATTATCCTCTGGACAGTTGCTTCACCAACGGGCTTAAAGGTAAAGTCTGTTGTGGCCTCATAAGGAATCCTCAAGACACAAAACCCTGCACTGAATTCAGTCTCGGCTCCTCCAGCTTCACAAAAGCTGGGTCTTCAACTCTGTGTGTGTCTGCTATCTGTGTGTGTGTTTGCATATATGTATGTGTGTGTATGTGTATGAGTGTGTGCATGTATGTATGAATATGCATGTGTGTACATGTATGTGCATGCATGTGTG
The DNA here is from genome assembly GCA_004026605.1 of Ondatra zibethicus. Classification (NCBI taxonomy): domain Eukaryota; kingdom Metazoa; phylum Chordata; class Mammalia; order Rodentia; family Cricetidae; genus Ondatra; species Ondatra zibethicus. The sequence goes on from PVIU01007698.1 coordinate 1,974, forward strand.
TGCATGTGTGATTGTATATGAGTGTGTGTACATGTGTGTCTGTGTGAATGTGTGTATGGATGCATGTGTGAGTGTGTATTGTGTGTCTGTATGTATGAGGGTGTGTGCATGTGTATGTATATGTGTATGCATGTGTGTCTGTGTATATATGTTTGAATGTGTGTTAATATGTGTGTACACATATATGTGCATGCATACATATGTGTGAGTGTATGTGTACATGTGTGTGAATATGAGTATATGTGAATGAGTGTGTGCATATGAATATGTGTGTGCATGCATGTATGTATGAATGTGTGCATGTGTGAGTGTGTATGAGTATGTGTGTCTATGTGTATGTGTGAAAGTGAGTGTGTGAGAGTACATGTGTGTGTACATGTATGTGTGTGTATGGATGAATGTATGTGTATGTACATGTGTGGGTGTGTATGTATGTATGTGTTTACACATATGCATATTCCTAATGGTTTTGTTTCTCTGGAAAGTTCTGACTGATGCAAAGACAAAGACAGTGCCTCCGACTTCTATCTTTTAGTGGGGTGGGAAGCCCGCCTCCTCTAGCAGTGCATGGCCCTCTGCCCAAGGCTAAATCGCAGACCAAGAGCTTTCTGGTACCAGGACATGGGTGGGACAGCAGGAATTGCATCTTCTGGCCCTTTCCTGGCTCTAGGCAGGAAGCTGCTGTGGTAGCTGTCACCTCACAGCACTACACAGCAAGTACAGCTTCCTTTCTCGGTGATCTTAGGGACCCTCAGCACCCCACAAACACCATTGCGCAGGAAGGAGGCTTTGGAGACAGCCCATCCCTAGCTGCCTTTAACCCACATAGCCCTTTGCTCCACTTCTTCCTTGCTTGGCACAGGCTCATTCAGGAAACAGGCTGACCACGTCTACCCAGAGGGACCCAGAAGAAAGCAAGCTGACCAAGTCTACCTAGGAGGACCCAGAGGAAAGCAGGTTGACCCACATCTGCTCACAAGTGAAACAAAATTAATAAAAACTCATGGTCAGAAATTGGGGTTCAACTTGAAGATCCAAAAAGCAAAACAGCCAGCCACTGTCTCTTACCTCAACCTCAGTCTGAAATGGCGATCCTGTCTCCTGGAATCTCAGAAGGAGACTGTGTCTGAGAGCTGTCTTGCCTGTCTTATATCCCTCTCTCGTGCTGGGATCAAAGGCATGCACCACTGGGATTAAAGGTGTGTACTGCCTGATTTCTGTGGCAACTAGGGTGGCTACTGGGACTAAAGGTGTGTGTTACATAACCTGGTCCATAAGGCTGACCAGTGGGCTGTTTTACTCTCAGACTCTTCAGGCAGTCTTTATTTATTAAAACACATTTGAAATACCAGTGCCTACAAGGACCCAGAGGAAAGCAGGCTGACCCACATCTACCTAGGAGGACCCAGAGGAAAGCAGACTGATCCACGTCTACTCACTAGGACCCAGAAGCCTTAGCTAGGTCACACCAGTAGCTAAGGGTCATACCCTTCCTTATCACAGACTAAGTGGTGGTATACAAAAGACAGGACTGCTTCATAGCCCTTGACACTTGTAGAAACAGCCTGGTTTAGAGATGATGTCGGAGTCCCTTCCTGTAGCTGTGATAGAACAGCCTGGTCAAAATCGACGAAAGGATGAAAAGATTTATTTATTTATAAACTTCTAGGTCACAGGTCATCCTTGAGGAACTCAAAGTAGACTCACGTGGTATTCCACAGGACATTGTTTCCCACCAAGAAACTCACTCAGCCCAAATGACAACAGAAACCAGGCAGGAACATGCTTGTCACCCCACTCACAGGCCCATGCTTAGCTTTCTTCATACAGCTGAGAACAGCACTGCCCAGAGAGGGCTGGGCTCTCCGCCATCAATTCACAATCAAGAGGCTTTTCTGAGACATATCCAGAGGCTGTCTTCTCTGAAATCCCCAAGCTGTGTCAACTTAACAGTTAGCTGTGTTAGGGTCTTTACAGATCCAGGGAAGCCCTAGTTCCAACACCAAGTGTCCTAGGTAGGGACAGAGGAGGCCATAGGAAGATGGAGGCCAAGACTGGAGTAATATGGCAGAGGAGAGGCAGGAAGGGATCTGAGGAAGGACAGCTCTGCCAACAGCCCTCACTGTGGACCTCAGAACTCCCAAGCCTGTAGAGAGAATAGCCTCCCATTCTTGGAGGTCAGCCAGTTGGCAGTCATTTGGCACACCCCCTCGTGGTCTTTGCTTTGAGGGCCTATTTTGTAGCCAGTATGGGGCCCCCGGTACCTCCTATTCTTACACATCATGAAATTTTTTGATCTGATGTGAATGCCAGGAACCTTTCCATCCCCTCTGGGAATGAGGCTGCACTCAGTGTGTCTATCACAAACCAACTGATTGTGCACGGGGGCTCGTATAATAAGAGTAAACTATGTGACACTGAGGAAATCATATAATATACCAGTGATTTTATTTTAAAAAATAGAAGTATAATTTTTCACTAAAACTCTCCTGAATTCTCACTTGGAGAACAAAACAGAGTTCAAGAGACATATGGCCAAAGAATTAAAAACCCTGGTCTCCTGAAGACAGAAACCCATCCATCATTCCTGATGCATTTGTTTCTCATAAGCAAGAAAAACTTGGCTAGATTCTCCAAGTTTTGAACTGACTGACTGTGACCAAAAAGAAAGGCCATTGATGACAGGCTTGCTTCTGTGGTGACACCTCATTGGCTCAGAAGCAGCCCTGGTCATCACTTGTCATCACTACTGCGTATCTCCGTCACCTCTCTCTGTTTCGTGAACTCATCTGGCTCCCGCTCTCTGCAGCAGAACAAGTGCCAAGCCTGTCCAGTGTCCAAGGCTCTGCAGGATGTACCAACCCTGGGGCCTTCCTTCTGTGTGAGGTTGTAAAGCACGGGTCCCTGTAGTTCTTGGGCCACCTCTGTCTTTGTCTGGACCTGGATTCAAGTTGCACACGTGATGGGGTTAGTGCTTGCTTCGGATTAATGTGGAGTAAGAGTGACAAAGGGAATTAGCACTGATTGCATCCCTTTTTTTTCTGTTGAACACCTCTCACTCATCCCTAAAGCAATTCTTAACCAACCATGATAAATTATTATGTCAATTGCTATGTAGACGTAACATTCTTCTGTACAGTTAACTTCTTAACAAACCATTTCTAAGTGGGAAAAAAAAGTATACTTATAATCAGAAAAATGGCTAGCCCAAGCTTTGAACAAGCCTCTCAGACTGCCCACTTACCAGGAAACGGGGGACGGATGGTAATTATTCAGATCAAGGGAAGAAAGAAAACACATAGATCTGCGTTATGGATACTTTATGTTGGGCGAAGCAAAAGTCTGTGTGCACTAAGGATGTCCTGTGTTGTGTTTCTGTGAGGGATACATGCGTGAGTATGGCTACTGATGTGGTGGGAGCCAGCTTCTCCAGCATGTGTCCTGAGAGCTCACCAAGGCCCCCAGGCTCACCCTTGACTTAAGGCCCTTGGTCAACATCTTGACATTCTTAGTGAGTTTTGAACAACAGGCCCATGCTTTTGCTCTGTACAGGATGCGTGGTTTGATAGTGACCCTCCAGTTCAGGTGCTGGGACCCTAATGCCCAGGGCAGCAGAGCTGGGAGGGAGCCTAGGAGGAGAGCGGCAGTCACGTGGGCCTTGCCTTCTCAGATGCCATTGCTCAGGGAACAGCTATCCCGAGAGCGCACTGTCATGATGGCTTGTTTGGCCCTCTCTTGGCTTCTTTCTCCTGCCCCTCTGCCTCCCACTGTTTCTACCCTTCATTAGCGCAGCCCTAAGCCCTTCCCCAGCGCCATTCTCTCAGGCCCCCAGCCTCCCCAGCTCTGTCAAGCAGGCAACTGTTGTTTATAAATTACGCAGTCTGTTGTTCTTCATCGCAGTGGTAAATGTATCTAGGATGCTCACAAATGATAAAGACTCCTCTAAGTGCAGCTGGGTGGATACTGCGTGGGAAGGCTGGGCCTCCATAAAGACCGTGAGTTCTGTAGCAAGGATGACTGCTGCTCTGACTCTTGTGGAGGATTCTGGGAGTATGTGGGGTATAGGCAAACACTGAAGACGCAATGAGCAGAAATAAGGGCATGGAGCCTCCAGGAACCCACCAAGTGGGAATGGCTGCTTGTGGCCTTTAAGAAGTAGGTAGCATGCTGCCAAGAAGGGATAGTTAATAATGTTGATTAAGCTAAACCCTGAGTAAAGGTCTTCCTCAAAATCCATATTCAACCTCAGAGAATGTGCTCCCATTCTACATCAAATCTGAATGGAACTGGCTGAGACGCCTGAAAAAAAAACAAAAACAAAAACCTTCTTCTAAACAAGCCAGTCTGGCCATATCACCGAAATGCATTGCGTGGGAAGATACGAACATCATACTGTCCAAAGGATCCTCTGCCACAGAAGTCAGTGAGATGAGCCATTTATCCCGAGATAAATGGATCATAGGGATTTGTGTAAGGCTTGGCTGGATGCCTGAGTCTTGGCTCACCCCGACTCTTTCTGGAGGCTGATGTAATGGGGCCTATGAGGGAGGATGGGTGATCATGATTGGCTGTGCTCACTGTGCCTCAACCTGTATGACTGGCTGATTTGAACCTGCATTTGCATAGTGCCTCCTCAGACTCTGGGGTGATGTCATCTTATCTCTCTGGGCGGAACTTGGTACTGGTCTGTTACTGAATTAATTAGTTCCTCTCTCAGGAAAGTACTGGGTTTCACACCAACTAATTGAAAATCTAAACATTCAAAGTCAGGATTGCTGTCTCAAAAATTACTCAAACCATCTCTGTGAGTCAAGACATCTTTCTCTTTACTATTTTAATATTATTGTCAATATATTTTAAATAACAATAACTATTCTTTAATTATGAAAAAGATAAAACAGGACGTGGAATTTTTTCTGCCCTACTTAACATTTGTGTGTTGGTTGATTTTTGCCAACTTGACACAAGCTAGGGCCATCAAGGAAGAGGGGACTCAGCTGAGAAAATGTCTCCATCCGGTTGGCTTGTAGGCAAGTCGCTGGGCATCTTCTTGAGTAGTGATTGGTGTGCGAGGACCCATCCCAGAGCGCTCATCCCACTAAGGATGGTGCCACCCATGGACACATGGTCCTAGATTGTAGAAGAAAACCGGACTAAGCAAGCCAACAAGCAGGAGCTTCTGCTTCGGTTTCCGCCTAGAGTTCCTGGCCTGCTGTGCTTTGATGATTGACTGTGGTGTGGAAGCCAATTAAACCCTTTCCTCCCCGAAGCTGCTTTTGGTTGTGGTGTTTTTACCACAGCCGCAGAGCGCAAACTAATGCTGTTATCGTTCCCATCACCCAGCACTTTGGCAAATGTCTAGCCACCCCAAACTCTGGCACTTCCGGGTTCCAGGGCCCATGGCTCAGGCAACGTCCTCAGAAACTGAAACAGCTTTTAATTTATTGGTTCAGAGGATTTAATATGTTTGGTTTCCATGTTCCCTTACCGTCTGGTTCGGTTCCCCGTGATCAATACGGCAGAGGTGAGGTGCTCGCAGGTCTGTAGCTTTTCAATAGCGAGCGGTTTGGTGCTATTTTACCTTTCTTTCCTGAAAAAGTCTGAAAAATGAAATGCCCTACTTGGCCATTTAGCCCAAACTTCCAGAAAATAAGGCAGGTGAGTTCTCCAGTTTGTCCTTCGCCGTGTTTGTGTCCTGTCCGCACTGTGACAAACCAGAGAAACACGGCCTTCTCTTCAGCAAGTTCCCGGACCTAACCACAAGGTGAAGGTCTTGGCTTAATTCTCTGAAAGGTGATCAGTCACAGCCAGGGACACTGGTTCTTCTTCCTCTTGTCTGTAAACAGGCCCATGTTGGAACCCAAAGGCAAACTGGTGACCAGAAGCAAACAGCCCTGTCCTGTGGTTTAGCCTGGATAAACTCACCGAAACAGTGGCCTCCTCAGCTGAAGGCTGAATTTGTAAAGCACAGATCTGAGTCCTGTAGCTGTCCTAAAGAAAAAAAGAAAAGAAGGAGAAAAAAAATAAAACATCAAACGCATGAGGCCTGGGCGTCTGCTTTCTGTATGTCTCTCTCCAGCAGGGCAACCCTGTTTCCCTACCTAATTCTCACTGCTTGTCTCTCTGAAATCACGAAGGGCTCAGAATAGAAATAGTTTTGTCTGTATGTAGTGGAAAACACCAGTTTAAACAGGATGTTGGAGATCAGGGCGCCTGACCCAGAACACGGGCCAGGCCAGACATGAAAGCCCACTGCATTTCATTCACAAAGGTTTTCTGGGACCAAGCTCCCTCTCAGCCTAAACAGAGTCACGCACAGGCTGGCCCCGCCGCTCCCACGCTGCTTCCAGGAGCAGGCGATCTCTTTGAAACCGCTGCTGAGCTGCAGCCTCCATGGACTGCAGCCATGATTAGGGCTGGGAGCAATTACCCCTCCCAAGAACGTGTTCCTCTGTGAAGGAGCCTCTCTGCCAGGCAGTTCCTACCCTGAAGAGCAAGAGGGAAGCAGCCCAGGCTGTCCAGGCCGCCTGGGTTTCTCTCCCTTCGCTGGGGCACTTTCAACTGATTTTGATTACCCTGGCGCCAAATAAATGAAAACATTTCATAGATATATAATCATCCATCACTGTGAAGAAAGAGAAAATGTTTCATGTTCAGTGTGTTTATAAATACACTTAATGAAAACAGGACAGCACTGTCTTTTGCACCGCCGCAGAGCTGCTGCTGTTGGCCAGATCTCCACCAGACTGGCCTGCTCTGGCCACCTCCAGACCCCCAACCAAGCAGCCATCAGCCATTTGGTTCTGACAACTGAGAGCCCATGGAAGTCCACAGGAAGGTCCTTCCATCCAAAGCCACCTTCTAACCTCCTGTTTCTCTCCACATGACAGGGACAGGATGGAGAGCCAGGAGAAGGAGAGTGGTTTATGAATTAGCTGAATCCAACCTGTGTCCATCTGGCTTAGGGATTGCATGAGCACATACGTGTACCCCCCCCCACACACACACTTGCCTGGGGTTGGGGTAAACAAACGGCAAGTAGAGCTTCAGTTCTGTCAGTACTGAAAAGGAAGACCCCAACATTTATACTGTAGGTTTATGAATGACGTTTTTCGTACATTCCATATGTAATGACATTTGCGGTGATTTTGAGTTTTGGGGCTTATACAGGCAGGGTACATCATTTTGAAAAGGAAGTCTTGGGGATACAGAGAGAGCTCAGTAGCTAAGAGCACTTGCTGCTTGCTCTTCCAGAGGTCTCAAGTTCATTCCCTGGTGCCCATATGGTGGTGGTTCATGATCTTCTGTCCTCCATGGGCACACACACATGCACACACACACACACACACTTTTTTAAAAGAGAGAGAATGAAATCTAAAGAAAAAAAACAAAAAGCTTCCCTGACATCTCTCTTATCGTAGGACATCTTTTAATTTGGATCCCACATGTTCTGAGACACAATAAATATCCACACAGCTCTCCCAGAGGCATTAGCTGATGACTAAGAGTTCCATATGTACACGCAGACAGCGAATGCTGTCTCCAACACAAGTTTGTCCTGGTTGAGTCTTTTTTCCCTGAACGTCATTGCAATGTGTTAAATATTTACATCCTCATTTGACTCAGTCTGGATCAGACCACAGGATATAAGGGACTCCTTATAATTCATTTTTGCAAAATCCACCATGATTGCTATTATTATTACATCATTTACCGTGTGAATACATATGCATACATGCCACTGTATGCATGTGGAGATCAAAGGACAACCTGTGGGGATCCATTCTCTCCTTCTAAAATGTGGGTCCCAGAGATCAAACGCAGGTAGTCAGGCATGGCAGCAAGAATCCTTCCTGGTTGAGCCATCTCACCAACAACCCTATTATCATTTGCACCATGAGGATTTCTGAAGAGGAAGAAATACATTCCTTCAAATACTTATAAAGACATTCTTACTAATGTCATCAGGTTATTTCGCATCTCTACAAGGGCGTGGAGTAAAGGCAACCACAAAGAGAAAAGGCCACAGGGGGCTCAAGATGCAGTTCAGTTAAAAGAGAGCTTTTCCGGTATGCACAAGTCCCGGGGTTTGATCCCCAGCGCTGCATAAAGCAAGTGCTGTATTTCAAGTTCGCATTTGTAACTTCATGGTCATCTTTAGCTATCTAGGCAGCTCAAGGCAAGGTTAGGATATGTGAAACCCTGCCTCAAAAGCAACAACAACAGAAACCCACAAACAAGAGAGAAGACTCGGTAGCGTCGTGTCATCACAAGAATCTGGAAAAAGAGAAGTGGCTTTGTTTTTGGGAGCTGATCCCGCAGGTAGAAACAAATTCAGACATCAGGTTTTCGTATGCCACCCTCTTCAGATGCAGGAGCCACAGGCATGCAGGTGTTTCCTCCTACCAAAGGTGTGAGGTTTAGCCCATGTCTAAAACCTGTGTTCCTCATCCTTGTGAGGACTCCACTGCCGTAGATGGCCGTTGCTGATTCTCGGCTGTGTTAGACCCTCTCCTGAGGTGGAGTAAGAGAACTGTCATTTCTGTGGAATTAGACATTCTCTGTAGCGATCATTTAGGATCTGTCCATTTGGGGAGGTTGTGCACAGGCTCGCTGACCCCTGATGAGATACCATCAGTGATGTCTCACATACACATTGAGACTTAAAACTTACAAAGCCAGTCCTTGAACACTGGCCTAGTGGATTCCCATGACAATTTGGGAAAGTGGGAAACTGACCAAGGGCATAAGGAGACTAGTTTACAGTCAAGGAAGTGTGTCTTATTCAGCGTTATAATGCTGTGAAGAGACCCCATGACCACAGCAACTCTAATAAAAAGAAAGAATTTAATTGGGGCTTGCTTGTAGTTTCAGAGGTTTGGTCCTTGATCATGCTGGTGGCACATAGGCAGGTGCTGAAATGGTAGCTGAGAACCTGATCCTTAGGCAGAGAGAGACTTTGGGCTTGGGATGGGTGTTTGAAGCTTCAAAGTCCACCCCCAGTGACACACCTCCTCCAACAAGGCCATACCTCCTAATCCTTTCAAATAGGCCCATTCCCCCATTAAAGAACTTTTCAAATCTATGAGTCTGTGAGGGCCTTCTCATTCAAACCACCACAGAATGGAGAGTGTAGTCCTGAATCACGCAGGCTTTGCTCTCACCCCTCTTCCCTTCTTCCCACACAGTAGCTATCCGCAGTTAAGAAACTGAGGCTGGAGAGATGATTCGGAGGTTAAGAACCCTGACTGCTCATCCAGAGGATCTGGGTTCAATTCCCAGCATCCACGTGGTGGTTCACAAAAATATGTAACTCCAACCCCAAGGGAAACACCCTCTTCTGACCTCCAAGGCAACCAGGCACACATGTGATACAAACATGGACATGTAGGCAAAATGCTTATACATGTGAAATAATAAAAATAAGCAAATCTAAAAAAAATCTTTAAAAGAAACTGAGAACAATGTTGGGCCAACTGGGAGCATGTTTACTTATTCTACTCTTGGCCAATTAATTCTAAACCCATGCCTGTTCTTTGCCCTTTCTTGCAGACATGCTCCACAGACTGTGACTTTGAGTCTGAGTCTCTTTTACCAAGGCATCGACTATATCCTGTAGATAGAAGTTCCTGTCCTGCCTGGTCCCACAGCTGTTCACTCCCAAACACACACACAGAGGCGTATAGTAGTTATAAACTGTTTGGCCTAGTAGCTCAGGCTTACTATTAACCAGCTCTTACAACTTAAATTAACCCATAATTCTTGTCCATGTTTAGCCACATGGCTTGGTACCTCTTCTCAGTGAGGCATTCTCATCTTGCTTCCTCTACATCTGGCTGGTAAGTGTTTTGCTCCCTTTCCTCTTCCCAGAATTCCCTTAGTCTGGTTGCCCCTCTTATACGTCCAGCCTGGCTTCTAGCCAGTAAGTGTTCTATTAAACCAATACGAGTCACAAATCTTCACAGTGTACAAAAGCGTTATCCCACAGCAGTATCTTCCATGCCTTGACCAGGGCTTGCTTTATCACCTGCTTTAGCTGATGGACGGCAGCAGAAATGGTAACCGCCTTGGAAACTTGAAATCAGGGAGCTATGCATGGCCGCTCATTCTCTAAAACCTCCAAGTGAGCCTACACAGCCAATATTCTGAGAGGGCAGGAGGACACACTGCACAAAGGAGACCCATGCTCATTTAACTCCTCCTTGACCAGCCAATCTCCACATATGGAAGAACCCAGCCAGCATCAGTGGAGCTGCCCACCCGACCTTCCACTGACCATAAACTCCTGAGCTTCTTGTCCAGCCAGGCAGGACCTGAGAGCAATGATGTTCACGCAAAGACTTTTCTTTGAGTTTGAGTGTTATGGCAATAGACAACCAACACCCTCCTCAACACAAATGTGCTGGAAGCCTGGTACGTACAGAGCTCTGAAGCCTTTATCAACCATCAGCTCTTTTGTAGTGCAAATGGTATAGACTGTTAGAGGAGGGAAGACCGTAGCCATCAGCCAGTCTTGGACAGCACTGATTCCACGGGAGCTTAAGAAATGGCCAAAGTGTTTGGAGGCAGGGAAGATCTGTCACTGGTAATTAATTCACAGTGCGAGGCTGGGTCACACAGCCTCCCATCGAAGACAATCTAACGTGACCCAAAGGCACCCCTGCCTTCCATAAAGACAGACAAGTGCAGGCCTGGACATGGCCAAGTTATATTGCCCCTCCCCAAGGCTTTTTAAATCTCTAAGGGAACCTAGGACCCCTTTGTAGTATAATTGAACACCTTATAAATATGTACTGTGGAGCCAAAGACAATAAAATTGGGCACTGCCTCCTCCGAACTCTCAAAGAAAATAGTTCTGTTCATCTCAAGTGCGTGGCCCCAGACTAGATCCCAGAGCATGTGAAATTTGAATTCCTGTAGGAGTAAATGCCCTCTTTCCTTCCTCAGACAGCTCTCCGGCTAAGAACTAAGGAATGGAGGAGAAGCTGTAGAACGGCTGAGAAACTTCTCAGTCCCAGGAGGGCTGGGACCATTTGGAGCCAGGCTGCCCGGGTGGGGAGCATGGCTCTCCACGTTTGCTGCGTCACTCTGAGAACTTTGTAGCTTCCTCATGCCCTGGTCTTCTCATCTGCTAAGTGACCCCGTCAGTTCCTTTCCTTATTGCTCTGACAATGTCCCCGGGAGAAAAAGCTCAGGGGATCATGGTCTCTTTTGTCGCACAGTGTCAGAAGGCCCATGGATCAGGGGCATGTGACAGGGCTGGTCCTCACTTCTTTCTGGATAGGACTTGGAGACAGAACAGTGGCCTACATCCTGTACGAAAGTCCTGCCTCCCGTTTTCACAGCACTCCCGATCGGGTGCCACCACCTGGGAATAATGCACTCAACTCGTGTGCCTGGATAGACATTCTACGTCCAAGCCATAACGACAGGCAGAAAAGCGAAGCTGAGGATACAATAACATAAGATATCATAAATACATACTATAAGATAATATAAATACACAAAAGGCAGTCAACACCAGGAGTTCAGCAGGTGATCAACTAATGGCAGCTATTAATCAACCCCTATTGTTATTGTTGATTGGTTTATTGATTGATTATTTTTAAATAAAGGGTTTCATTTGCAAAAGCTGGCCTCAAACTAAATATGTAGTCCAAGCTGGTCTTAAACTCGTGGTCCTCCTGCCTCAACCTCCCAGGTGCTGGGATTGTGGGCTAACAGCACCACATCTGGCTCTAAGGAGTAAACTCTTAACTCATCCAAGGGTAGATGAAGGCACCAATGAGTGTTTGCCTATCAGTTTTCCATTACTTCTTGTTTTCCTTTTCAAAGGAATTGCTCTTTCAAATCTTATCAACTTGATAATTAAAATAAATACAGCAATTACGCTGGTCAGTGTTTCTTCAACTTGACACAGGCCTTAGTCACCTAGGAAGACGGAACATCAACTGGGGAAATGTCCTCACCAGACCTACCTGTAGACGTGTCTTCAGGGCATTGTCTTGACCAATGACTGACGTGGAGGGCCTAGCCCACTGTGGGTGGTGGGACTCCTAGGCAGGTGGTATTGAATTGTATGAGGATGCAGGCTGAAGGAGCCAGTCAGCTATGTCCCTTAACTCAGCTGCCACCTCCAGGTTCCCTTCAGTCCTTCCTCTGGCTTCCCTGGATGATGGACTGTCACCGTATGAAAGTTTTCCTCCACCAAGTCGCTTCTGGTCTTGGCATTTGGCCTCAGCAGCAGACAGCAAGCTGGAATGGAGCTCTGTTCCTCTGACCACTCCGCAAGTGAAACTGAGAGCACTAGAAGATGAACTTTTGTTATTCGGTGACTTTTGTATCTCTGTGGACCCTTACTTGGGCAGAGATGCAATGTTTCATTTCTCTGGGTCTACAAAAATATTGAGCTTATTTATTCTAGCATTTAAACTAATGGAGATTGGAACCTAATAAAATTGTAATTGATTGATAACCAGATATCTATTATACACAGAAGCCTGGAATAAATGATCAACTTTAAAGAAATTTGACTTCCACACTGCTGTCCCCGGTGTCTATACAAATATAAAAGAATAGTAGAGCAGAGAAGACTCCACCCATAGTCTGGAGAGTTTTGGCAAGAAAATAATGCCTATCAATAATATTGCAGTATTGATCATCTGGATATTCAAAGGCAAGAAAACCGAAGAAAAAAATCTTACCTCCTGTCCTAATTAGCTTTAAGCATCAATTCTACACAGCCTAGAGTCTTCTGAGAAAGGAATTTTAACTGAGGAATTGCCTAGGTCAGACTGGCCTGCCAGTGTGTCTTTGGGGGGTTATCTTGATTGTTAATTGAAGTAGGAGGACCCAGGCCACCATGAGTGGCACCTTCCTTAAGAAGGTGGTCTTCAACTGTAGAAGAAAGGCCAATGAGCATAAGTCAGCCTGTGAGCCAGGCATCCAGCAGCATCCTCTGTGGTTTCTTTCATACCTCATGTGGCTGTGAAGTGAGTTCCTGGGTCAGAGGTAACACTTATAGAATAGTAATCGTGCCCACCTTCAGGTTCTTGCTTGAGTTCCCTTGTGGATTTCCCTCAATGGTGGACTATAATCTGCAAGCAGAAATAACCCCTTCCCTCCCCTTAAGTTGTGTTTAGTCAACATGTTTGTCGTAAGAACAGAAAGCACACATTCCTCTCCAACAAAGTCATGAGATGTCAGACCAGAAGAGATTTGATGAGTCATGATATTTATCCCAAACAGAGAAGCTACTGGGGTCTAAAGGACTAACTTACAGTAGGAGGGGAATAGCAATATTCAGTGGGAGACGGATGTTTGTAAAGCCCATGTTCAGCCTAGAAAGTCAGGGTACAATGGCTCCTTTTCACGTTTTCAACTCATATAAAGGTAATGAAGGAGAATGACCCTCAAAGTCAATACCAAGTCATGAACTATTGTAGGCAGGAACAGGGATTGAGTTTGAGCGGGATAGTAGAGTATAATATTACGTGGCCCAGCAAAAGAAATTCCTAGAATGCCACATGTTTTCTTTCCAGGGTCTTATTCTCATTTGGTAAGCACCCTGAGGTCAAGAGCCCCGACACATTCGTTTCTCAACTGTCATCTTTATCCCCAGTACCAAGTTCAGAACCCAACATGGGTTCATTACTCCTTCAAGGTGTGTTCAACAAATGAGAGGTAGAAGAATGGCAGATGTGCATGGCCAGCGCATCCATAATAATTTAGTGAGGGAATTTCTTGAGGTGCTTTTCTTCCCAACATGAAGCATCTGTATTTTCCATATTTATGGGCCAGTGAACAGAAGATCAGTCTTGACAAGGAGAAGAGAGAAAACCTGTTGGACCTTGGTTCAAGTCAATGATGTAACCCTGCCAAACTTGGCTATGACCACAAACTATTGATGTGGGATCCCCATCTATATATGTGTTGCTTTAATTGGTTAATGAATAAAGAAGCTGCTTTGGCCTGAGATAGGGCAGAATAGAGCTAGGCAGGAAAACTAAGCTGAATGCTGGGAGCAAGTAGGTAGAGTCAGGAAGAAGCCACGTAGCCACCACTGGAGACAGACGCTACATGCTGGAACCTTGCTGGTAAGCCACAGCCACATAGAAGTACACAGATTAATAGAAATTGGTTGATTTAAGATGTAAGAGCTAGCTAGATATATGCATAAACTAATAGGTCAAGCAGTAATTCGATTAGTACAGTTTCTGAGTGATTATTTTGGGTCTGGGTGGCCAGGAAACAAATGAGCAGTCTCCACCAACAAACTATTCCAGTGTCTGTCCATGGTTGATCTAGCCCTTGTGCAGCATGTCACTGACACCTTAGCTGTGTCGTGCTGCAAGAGCAAAGGAGCGGGATGTAGGAACCAGCAGGAATATAGCGTGTTTAATCCTACCACCCACTGAGGCCCACAGTACTCTTCTCATGGCTAGAGCCACATGCCTGAGGCAAAGGAAGCTTCAGGAAGGAGTGAGGAAGGAGTGGTATATTCAGGCTCACAGTTCAGGGTCCAGTGGATGGTCTGTGACAGTAGGGGAGAAGAGTCAGAGGCTAGAACATGACATAGTCACTCATATTGTGTCTGTAGTCACCTAAAGTCCTTCTCCTTTTTATTCAGCTCTGGACCCCAGCCTGTGCAGCC
>PVIU01007698.1:16726-89782 GCA_004026605.1 Ondatra zibethicus
AGCCGTACCACCCACATTTACAGTGTGTCTTCCCTGGACCCCAGCCCATGCAGCCGTACCACCCACATTTACAGTGTGTCTTCCCTGGACCCCAGCCCATACAGCCGTGCCACCTACATTTACAGTGTGTCTTCCATGGACCCCAACCCATGCAGCCATACCACCCACATCTACAGTGTGTCTTCCCTGGACCCCAGCCCATGCAGCCGTACCACTCACATACAGTGTGTCTTCCCAACTCAGTTAACGGAGTCGGAAAGTTTTCTCACTAACATATGCAGAGTTGAGTTTCCTGGGTGATTGTAGATCTTGTTAAAATGATAATTTTCATTTCTGGTTAGAAGGTAATGAATATAAATGTTTTGACTAATATTACTGGTATCCTAATGATATTTGGGGAATTATATAAAGAAATAACATTCTTGATATTTGAGGCCCAAAGTACAATGTGACAGAAACAATTCAACTAATTTACTATCTCTTGGTAAGCGGGAACATGAATGTAATATGTCTTCTCAGTTTGAAAGTATTTCTTTCATTCCCCATCGTTTATGGAGCAGATCACAAGGGTAGCACACTTACTGGCATTAAGTAGCAGCGCAGAAGCATTGTCAAGAGAGCAGCTGTGTCTTTGGTTTGTGGTTTACGCCAAGCATTGTTCTAAGTGCTTCTCACCAAGACCCTACATGGGGAATAAGCATCATTACTGCCATTTCACAGCAATCTTGCAAAGATATAGCGATGTCCTCCCATTCATCAGGTGAGAAAACCAAACACACATTCCTTAAGCCACTTGATTGAGGACAAGTAGCATGTAGGTTGGTGTTTTCAGAGGCTGTTTGTTCATTCCCGCTCACCCAGACCCAAAATAACCACACAGAAACTGTATCAATTACAACACTTCTTTGTCAATAAGCATATTCCTGGCTAACATTAATATCTTAACCCATTTCTATTAATCTGGTATTGTCACGTGGTTGTGGCCTACTGGTAAGGTTCCATCGGGCATCTGAATCCTGCAGCGGCTACATGGTGTCTCTGACTCTGCCTTCTTTTCTCATCTATCCCTGCTTGGAATTTCTGCCTTGCCCTATTCTGTGCTGCACTAGGCCCAAAGCAGCTTCTTTATTAACCAATGGTACTCACAGCACACAGAGGGGAATCCTGCATAAGGTTGGATTCAAACCCACGCACATTGCCTTCCAAGTTCACACTAATGTCATGAATGTCTTGCTCCAGAACATAAAAATAAAGGCCATTTTTATCCTTTCTTTCCCCTCACTGTCATGATGCCTGCTACATAGGAGCTGTACCCGAAGTCTTCAGTGAGTGACTAATGAGAACGGTCTCCAGGCTGCTGCATGGGGCCCTCCTCAGCACTGTGAGCTAACTCGCCCTCCATCTCCGTTTCCAGTGTTGCTCTGGAATTTGCCTTCCAAGGCCATACCTGGGGTACAGAAAAGGGGTGTGTGTGTTTCCAGTTTTGCTTTCAACACCTTTGCAATTTCACGTATCATAGACGACAAACTGGTGATGCCCTACCTCCTCTTTATTGAACGGTTTTCCCCAGCACCACACATAACCAGAACTAGCTGTTTGCTTCAAATAACTCAGGAGAGGCTTCCAAACCACCCCTGCCTGCTAGCAGCCTGACTTGAGCTGCTCAGGCAAGAGGAGGGAGGCCCTGGGGCAAGCTTGCAACGGACAGCCGCCCATCGCGGGGTTCTGTTTCTGAACGTTTGCTGCCTGCCCTTGGTGGTTGGTAATTGCTGGGTTCATTGTGAGCCTTTGCTCTCTCAGGTGTGTTTCCTAAGCCAACATGAAAAGAAAATGATAAGGGCCAGCACAGGGAGGTGTTTATGTTTTCGGCCCTGGCCAATTGTTCCTGACCTAAAACAACAGTTAGGGCAGATGGAAGGTCCAGGATTATAACATGGACCACAATGGAAACCCAAAACTCTCCTGCAGAGTGTGCCCAGCACCCAGCTGTCATCCACTTGCAGCTAACGGAGCTGCCACCCAGTAATTAACACGCCTGGTCTCCCCTTTGGAAAGAGGCAGAGAAGATCAATAACACACGTGCCCTGCCAGGCCAGAGTCAGGCAGGTGAGTCCAGTGTGGAAAATCAGAGAGGAAATGATCCCTCTGGCCATTGTTTCTTAGAGTTAGGCAAGCCACTAACAAGGTGAGGCTGGTATTTAAAACCCCTCCAGGGCCTCGGAAAGGGGTGCACAGCATGGAAAGGAGAAAAGGCAAATCCTAGGGGTCCCCAGTGCTGCTCTGGATGTTAGAACAAGCCTCCCTCCCCGAGCATCCTGCTTTTAAAGAGATACACCTACCTACCTGAATCTCACATCTTGGCCATTAACAGAGGTTTATACATAAGTGGAATGGATTAAACTAAAATTGCCCTGTGGGGCTGAGCAGATGCCTCAGTGGATCAAAGCACTTGATGCTCCTGCAACTCTTGCAGAGGGGACCTTGGTTCAATTCTCAGCGCCCACAGAAAGTGGCTCACAGCCGCTCCTAACTCGAGCTCAGGGGACCTGACACCATTTCGTGGTGTCATGTGTTGCACAAACAGACAATCAAGCACACACACATTCACATAATTAAAAAACAGATTTACCTAGTCAAACTTGAATTCAGATTAACTCTTTACTCTGAGTAAACTCGGAATGAAGAAAACTCTTTACTCTTCCATGTTCCATACAATGTTGGGGCAAGAAAAAACTTCCATTGTCTCTCTAAAATTCAAAATTAACGATACATTCCTTTGTGGTTGTCTTGTTTCTTTTGTTTTGTTTTTCCCCCTGCTAACTCTCAAGATCCTGACCTCCTTATCAGATGTAAGCATCCTTGGTAAAGAGAAATTTGAACTTAGAATAAATACGGCACCCCACTAAGGCAAGGGCTTATTGGCCATGCAGTGGGGGTCACATGATTCTTTCCAATGTCTTTCATTTAAACATCTAAAGTTCCCTGCAGTGGTCAGTGAGGTGAATAAAAGCAAACACCTTGAAGTTTAATTGTGTGTTTCTATAGGTTGTGGGCTCCTCCTGTAAAATCTCACCGCTGCCTCATCCCGTTTCCAAAGTGAGCAGGTTCCTGTGTATTTCAGGGTCCACACCACCCTGAGTCAAGCACAGCACAGTGTCACAATGCCCTCCATGCAGGGTCATAACTGGGTTTCTTCATTTGCATTTCCTTGGCATATCAGAAAACGGTGCGTGGGAGACATTTGTGACACAATCAAATTGGCCCAATCCCATGGTTCCTGTGATGACAGAGGCTGAACAAGCTGTTGTTAGACACTGGGTGGGTCCAAAAGAAGACAGTGAGCTGTGGTGTAAAGAGGACAAGTGACAGATGCCCACTACCAATCAAATAAGATTGTGTCCACCCATGAAGATGGAAAAAAAGGGTCAATCGTTTGAATTAGCAGTAAATCCACTCCCTCCTCTAGATCAGCTCTCCATGGAGTCAACTAGCTTCAAGAACGCCACCAGGATAGCCGCATTCGCCTTTAATCCCAGCACTCAGAACACAGAGGCAGGAGGCTCTCTGTGAGTTTGCAGCCAGTGTGGTCCAGACAGGGAGTTCCAAGGATGGAGAAGTTGGACAATAAGAAGTTGGGGATTGCCAGCACATTTGTGCCAAGGGAGGCATTGTACAAACAGAACCCAGCACCCTGGATTCAAGGGGGAACGGACTGTGTGTGGACGTCTTGATGGTTTGCAAAGTCAGCCTTGCTACAGGAAATTTCCTATAAAGGGACAACTCACTTAGGTTTTAAATTTGAATTAAGATCCAACTTAAGGGGCTCGTGAAGAGTGGAGGGTGGTTATGAATGATTGCTAATTTTCCAGAAATCCCAACAAGTGTAGAAGCTCCAGGTCCAGGAGATCTAACACTCTTTTGGCCTCCTCAGGCATTTGCATGCAAACATACACACACACACACACACACACACACACACACATTTTCAAGGTTAAAAAAAAAAGGAGCCAACTTTTGTTGTAAGGAGAACTGCTAGTTCATTTCCCTACCATCCAGAACCGAAATAATCACACAGAAGCTATATTATTTAAAACACTGCTTGGCCCATTAGCTCTAGCTTCTTATTGGCTAATACATATATCTTAATTTAACCCATTTCTAGTAATCCATGTATCACTATATGGCTCTGGCTTACCAGGTAAAGTTCCCAGCGTCTGTCTCCAGTGGGGCTTCATGGCTTCTCTTTGACTCTGCCTCCTTTCTCCCAGCATTCAGTTTAGTTTTCCCCACCTAGCTCTGTTCTACCCTATGAGGCCAAGCAGTTTCTGTATTAACCAATGGTAATCACAGCATACAGAGGGGACTCCCACATCAAACTTTGGATTTGTATATAAGTGGGCAACTATACAGACAAACTACCCAGCAAAAGACAGATCCAGAAGCACAAGCCCTCAAGCGTCCATCCATTTTCAGGACACCTTTCACCTTTCACCTTCCTCACTGAGGCAGCAAAGATTTGATAAGCGTTGACCGATGGTGGCGTGCTGCATTAGCTGTCGCACACTCTGCCTTAAATAAGTTTTATTCGAGGACTCAAGGCTGTAAACAGATCACAACAACCCAATCACATAATGGCAAGAATTGTGCCTCGACATATCTGTTTCTAAGAATCCTACCCTGGACTTCCAAGAGGACAAGACAAGCAGCAATAAGAAAATCATTCCATCCACCAGAGCTGTGTGGAATGCTACCAGAGTCCCCTTGTGGTTTAAAGTTATTTTGGTCACAAAGAATTCCTCGGGTCTAATGACAAAAGCCACTTGTTTAGTTTATTTTAATTTATTGTGGTAAAATATGCAATTAATGTTCACTATGCAACTCTTCCTAAATATGCAACTCACTGGTGTTGGCATTCGGTGTTGCACAACCGCTACCTCTGCCCAGCTCCAGAAATGTCAACTTCCTGTTTGGAAACTCTGCCCTCGGGAGACAGTGGCTTGCCCTTCTCCCTGCTCTCAGCCTCTATTAAGGTCACTTCTATTCTCTGCAAATTTGTCTCTTCCAGGTACCTCATATCATATCATGGAATCATAGTTAGTCAGTCTCTGGTTTATTTGCTTTCCAGGTCTATGCTTTCTGAGGCAGAATAATATTCCACTGTATGTGAGTACCACATTTTGTTTATGCACCTTGTGATGGCTAATTTTGGTTGTCAACATAACACACCAGGGAAAGAGAAAGCTCAGTTAAGAAAATAGCTTCATCAGAGGGTGAAGAAGTCACATCATTATAAGTGCCAATATTTGTTTCTTGGTGTAATTAATTCATTTTTGACATTTTGAAGCTCTGAAAGAATTTTAGCCTGCATATGTAGGATTATGTTATATTAGTTAAAATCCTGGGGCTCAAAAATGGATAATGCATGCATGGGGATGCACCCTATGATCTCAGCAATCAGGAGGCAGTGGAGGCAGAGGCTGTGGTTTTGAGGCCAGCCTCACCTTAGACATGTATTGAAGCTCTGTATCAAGACAAAATTGGAGCTGTATCAATGGCTCAGTGGGTAAAATGCTTGTTGTGCAAGCATAAGGATCTGAGTTCGAATCCCCATATCCCACATAAAGCCAGGGATTGCAGAGTCAGTCTGCATTCCCAGTGCTCATAAAGTGAGATGGAAAGTGGAGAGAGGTAATACGGGATATAAACGTTATCAAATAACAAAGGGACCCTGCTTCAAACAATGTGGAAGGTGAGGACTCACACACACATTCACATACACACACATGCACACATATTTGCACACACATGCACACGCGCGCATACACACATACACACACATGCATACACACACACATTGATCAGCACCTGGGATTTCTCTAGCATCAACTACAAAGGCTGTTCTCAACCCCAACCTCTATGCTCCTGGCTCCATCCTGCATGATACTTGGCAAGTGTCGATATTAAAATTCACATGTTGGATGTTTCCATATTGAGATGCCAACCACAGTTCTCCCTCTTAGTTCATTCAAAACCGTTTTGCATATTCCAAACAGTCACTGGTCCTCACGGCACCCAGTGATGAAGGTAGCATTATGTTTTGCCATGTGGGAGGCTGTTCATTTGCCTGACACCAGGAAAAGGAGCAACGCTCGTAATGAAAGTCCAAAGTTCTCAAAACCAAGTGCTCACTGAATCCCAGTGAGTCCCGGCTTCTCTCACAGGAATTTGAGTTCCTTCAGTGTGGTTTGCATGATAAAATTAGCTCCAACATTGGACTGGAAAGTTGACCACTATCTATCACATTATCTCCATTGTTTGACCAAACCTTGAACACTGTACATTTCTACCATTCAAAACGGGTTTACACACACACACACACACACACACACACACGGTAGCAAGTGGCAGCAAGAACAAGAGAGCCAGCACTCTATAAGGAAAAGTAATCGTAAACCCGGCGTGAGGGTCGCCAGCCTCCTGCGTACCTGTGGAAGTGGAGCCTCCAGCCTTAGAAGGTTAAGCTGTTGGGAAAATGGACAAAGGAGCTGAGCCTTTCCTTTGAAGCAAAGGTCAGAGAATAGCGTCCGGGTGGTAGTCACTGCAGAGCATCGGGAAGGGATCCAGGGTGAGGGTGTTGGGGTGGGACTGCCAAGGCCACCTGCGGGGTTGCCTGCTGCTGTTGGGGCCTGTGGTGAGTGTCTGGTAGAGCTCACAGCACTTCACACAAATTCAAAACTGCAAAGCCAGTGAAAACTGAGAGTCTTAAGGCCCCTGCAGGGAGGAGCCCAGTGTCTAGACCCAGGTGGTCACCTGCTAGACAGCACCCAGGAGCCTCCCTGTATAGAACGCCACACCTCCAACTGTCCAGCCCAGCAGTGCGGGGTCCAGGCAATCTGCAGGAATACCAGGACAGAAAACAACACTTTGGGTGGCTACTATCTGGAACAGCTCAGGACCTACGTCAGAGCAACAAGACAGAGTGCTAGAGGCCTCGGCCAATGCTAAGGGGAGTGGAAGTGGGAGTGGGGAATGACGTCATACATCAGACAGATGCCTTCCTCCTTGCCCTTCTTTCCTAACTCTGGATTACATGAAGGAGGTTCCTGCTCTCAGGATCTTCCATGTTCCTCCAGATTCAGCACGCACAGAAGTTGGGGGTCTGGACTGTCATAGATTCTGACTGGGGTCTGGAGATGGAGCCAAGACTTTGATTCCTAGCAAGTTCCCAGATGGGGTCCTGGCTGCTGGCTCTGGGTCTCCTTTGATTGCCGCAAATGGCTCAAAGTCTCCACTACAAGCAGATGTCACTAGATGGCCTTCAGGCCTTTAGACTTGTTCTTTTCCGGGTTGGTTTCAATGCTTCTTTCCCTTCTCTGCTTCCTTCTTCCTCCCTTCCTGTTTCCTGTTTCCCTTAGTGTAATGTAACATCATCTAAGCTAATTTTTAGTCTTCTAGGGGCTTAAATGTACACGTTTAACTTTTACCCAAATGAGGGAAACTCCAGGGATGTATGTACACACACACACAAACCACACCACACACACACACTGCACCATACCACCCACATGACATACCACACACACACACCACACACATAGCCCCCCATACCATACATCACACCACACACACACACACACACACACACACACACACACACACACACCCCTGTAAGTGTCCAAAGAGGAAAGCTGATGAGTTAGACCTATTAGGCTCTCCAGTCCGTTCCAGCCGTCAGAGCTGCCAGCAGTAGGTTCTGTTCAGTTGCCAGAGCTTAGATATCAGTTGTAAATCTCTGAGCCATTGCTGCCGTAACACAGGCTACTGTCTCTGTCCCAGAGCAAAGATCTGACAACAACAATCTATGACAGGTCTGGGGAGGTGGCTCAGTTGGCAACAGGCTTGTCACACAGCATGAGGACCTGAGTTGGTCCCTAGAGCCCACATTAAGAAGTCTTGGTGTGGGCATCTGCACGGGTACCCCCCGCACAGGGGAGGCAGAAACAGGAGTGTCCCTGGGGCTTCCTTGCCAGCCAGTCTAACCTAATCGGGGAGCCCTGATCACTGAAAGGCCCTGTCTTTAAAAGGAAAAGGCAAAGTGAACAGCACTTGGGAAAGGCCTTTGACCTCCAGACACTTGTGTACCCTGTGGGCACAGACACGTGTGTACCCACACACATACACATTCATGCGTGTTCTCATCTGAGTGTTTTTGATACCATCTAATTTGGGGGTACCCATCTATACCCCTGTTTTCTGTCCAGAGGATCTGTGTTATCTAGGTGTGGAGTTCAGAGGCAGCACAAAACAGCCATACGATGACAAGGCCGACCCGAGAGAGTTTTAATTGGATGGAGTTGCGCGCACAGCTCTTGACATTAATTACAGGGTTACACAATTCTGCATCTTTCAACCTTTCCTGGTATTTTTATAGGATCATTAACAAAGACACCTGAGCATTTCCCCACCCCACCCTCAAGAGTGGCATCTCAATAACTTTGCCAGTCAGAGGATGAAGATTGCTGTGGTATTATTTGGCAGAGCCACAGTCCCCTGCAGCAGCTCCAGTGTGGTTCCTAGGCCAGCAGCCTCGGGTCTGAGTCACCAATAGGAATGAGGCTGGAGGGTGGGTCCACCTGAGAACTTAAAGAATCCTCAACAGTTCTGCCTAAAATGGGATTAAGTATTTCTTTAGACTGTTCACCGATGACAGACCTGTCATTTTGTCTTGGGCTCCTGAAGAAGGGCAAAGATCCGGTTTGCAGCCAATGAGTCTGTCCATGCTGCCATGGACTGGAAAGACCCAGAAGAACCTTAACTGCTGCCTCGGCGAGCCCTGAAGCTCTCCTTGGGCTTGGGTCACAGGCCACGCCGATCACTCAGGCCTTTGTACTCTGCCCCCTGGTGCCTCGCTGCAACCAGAGTCTCTGTGACGACAGCCAGGAGTGGGACCCTGAAAGCCTTCTTCCTCTCTGACTTGCCTCATGGAGACCCCTGAAGGCATCTAAACCATCCTTGTGGGCTTGTGGACACCTAACGCTAAAAGCATCCGGGAGTTTCTGCAGAGAAATAACTACAGGATTAATCTGCACGGACACTTGGGTGTCTCACTCCCTGTGGAGTGAGTCACCTTGGAGAAGCCAGCTGCAGCTGCAGCGCTTGGATCCTGGGAGCTTTTGGTGGAGTAGCAAGTGCAGAAGACAGCACAATCCGGCTGGAGCCTCTACTCAGCCTGGGATTTGTTTAGAAGCACAAAGAAGAGCACAAAGACATAATGAGGATTATATTAACAAGGGATTTGAATAATGAGGATTGTATTAACAAGGGATTTGAATGGAGAGGGACGTGAAGCCCGCGTTGTATTTAGGTATTAATAAGCTTCAGAAAAGATGTACAGCCATTGTTTTTCAAGTGTGAGCCACGTGCAGGCATTTGCTGTTGACTGCTCAGCTTGACTGGGAGAAGGAAATCCCTAGGTTTCTCATTCCTGCATTGGTTAAAATAGGATCTAGTAAAAAGGGAGTCTGGTCCTGTAGAAAGACCTGTGTCATTGAAGGTAACAGCCTGGGGCTTGGTGTGTGCAAAATTAGCTTGGTGAATACCAAGTGAGGCTTCCTCAGGGGTTCAGACTTAGGGAAGCACCTTCCATGCCCGGGACTTGGGATCCAGGCCTGGCATTCTGGACCTATGATGTTCAAGGCACAGCTTCCTGTCAGGCTGTGCCTTGAAACTGAGGAAACTTGATCAGAGGACAAGGAAGAACCAGGTTCAGAAAGGGAAGGTGAGCCTCATCTGGGAACTGCGGACAGAGTTAAGTTCTCCTTGTCTGCAGGTCAAATAGAGAGACTGGCAAATGCAAATGGGTGGAGAGCGAGCTATCTTGTCTTCATTGCCTGCCTCCGGACAAACATGGCTGCTGAAGGCAGGAGGGATGCGTAGTATTCCCCTCCATTGGCTAGGAGGAGGCAGGTTCTGTACAGTCTCTAGGCGCTCGCTGTAAGTGGACTCTAATTTGCCTGGAGGTGTGGATTAGCCCATCTATTTGAGGCTACCAGCAGTCTTCACAGGTACTACCCGGAAATGAACTGCTGTCCACCAGCCTCAGCTCTGCCCTGTAAGGAAATTCTCCTTTCTTTGCTTTCCTTGAAATGAACTTCCTGATATGAACACAGGAGCGGGTGCGGTGTGCAGAGCATGCCACAATTTTCTCTGTTTACCGAAAGAGAGCCACACTGAGTCTGTCCACTGAGGGGGAACAAAGCCACATCATTTGGGTTTTTATTAAAATGGTCTTTTCATTCCACATTTAAAACGTTTTATTTCTGTTCCCAAGCTTTGAAGTGCCAGTAAGTTGCTAGTCCCTTTCAGCGTCAGACAGTCACAGAAATGGTTCCTTTATTTTTTCCTTTTCAATCTTAGATGCTTTTACCAAGAACCCAGCTCTCCAAGCTGATGCCCAGCAATTTAAGAGATGGGAGCCGCATCCGGTCTCAGCAGCGAGTTGGTGCCAATGTTAAATTACTGTTGAATAAACAGCAAGGCAATCTTTATCTAAATAATCAGTTGTTCCCCAAACCACAAATAACAACAGGATCTGATCTCCACTAAATCAGTAAAGAGCGGAGACATCAAGAAAAGACGGAGGCAGGGGATTCTGTTTGTTTGTTTGTTTGTTTGTGTTTCTTTTGCAGCCCCCCTCTTCTAAGATCTACTCAACTATTTTTTTTTACACAGCCTGGGGGAGGGCAGGTGGAGGGCAGGAAGGGCATAGCTCAGAAAGTTTAAAAAAAAATTGACATCACTTAAGCCACGTGATTGTCAAGAGCCAATGGTGATGGGCTGTGGAAAGGGGAACAGTTAAATTTGTAATTTGGGTTGTGTGAAAACTTCCCTGGGCCTCATAAACAACCACAGAACCACAAGTCGGGTAGGCTGGCAGTGTCAGAAGTCTAAACCCGGCATAGTGGTCAGCAGGCAGGACGAATCACACTGAATGCTAACCACAGGCTCTCGTAGAGCGGTGAGCAGCTCAGCCCACAGCCTAGGCGCTCCTTTTTTTTTTTTTTTTAATCTTTAAGAATTTGAATATTTGTTTCTGCAAATGTACTTTTTCCCCCCATAGGGCCCACGGAGTCCCAGGGGTGTTAAGGTTGGGGAGAAAAAGTCTTAGGGCGCCATGGTGGGAGGTGAGGTCAGAGTAAATGACCTTTCTTGGTTTTTGCTCTTAAGGTAAAAGAAATCATTGAATACCCCGCCTTCAGAAGAGGTACGCTTTCAAAAGGAAACGATGGCTTCAGACAGCATTTTTGAGTCATTTCCTGCATACTCACAGTGCTTCATGAGAGGTGAGTACGCTGGTCTTTTTATATCTGATTTTGTTCAGCTTTGCAGACTGAAATGGCAGCCAGTGGGCCCTCCAGTGCCTATCTGGGGTCCCTGCCTGCTTGGGGGGGAGGAATTCAGACAGAGGCAACTGGATTACTTCTCTGCTGGATGCTGTACTGCGCAAATGTTTCAATAAATACTTAGTTGAGCTGTTGAAGTATTTGGTAGCCAAGGGAAAGTTGTGTCAAGTGCTTTGGACTGCTCTTGTTTACAGTCCTGGAGATTAAAGGCTGGCACGGAGGATACTCTTTGGGTTTTAGATGACTGTCCCTTGCCCTGAAGGACTCTATTGGAGATATTCTGAAGTCAGCAAGCTGTCTGGCCCTGTCGTTGAGTTCAGCTTGCCCGGGGTTTAGCAGACTCAGGTACTTAAGCTGACCAGGAGGAACGGGGCCAGGAGCGTGGTTGGAAGAGGCAGCCCACAGGTATACCTTGGATCTGCCTGGAGATTTCAGGGCCAAGGTGGCGACTCGCAGAGAGCAAGATCTGGGCAGACTCATTCTGGGAAAAGAATCATCCGAAGGGGCTGTGCTGTGGTTTTTCTTTTAGCCTCAATTGCAAAAAGACAGTCGGCATTGCTCAAGACAGAAAGCCAGCAAGCTGTGGCATACACAGTCTCTCTCAAAAAGAACTATGAAGCCATTTCCTAAGTCCACGCATGCTCACAGCTAAATTACTAGATTGCAGGCTTTGGGGTAGGCGCCGTGCAGGTCTCCAAACCTGCCTGCACTTCTATAGCCAACCTCTTGAAACTGAAAAGGCTGGAGTTGAGCCATGAGTGGCCATGTGTGTTTTGTGGATCTTTCCTGGTAAATGGGGACTGAGCTTAAGCAAATAGAAACAGAGGCATGGAAAGATCACGAAGGTCTTTCATCAAGACCTGCTCTTTGACCTGTGTCTGCAGTTTGTGGCTTGAGGGTTTGGCAGCGCTGGTACAGAGTGGAATGGGATGGGGGGATGATTTGTTTTCGGACTACAAATTCTTATGCACACCCAACCGGTGTCTGTGAATCATTATTTATTCACGCAGCCAAATGAGCAGGGGAATGCAGAGGGCTCGCCAGACACTCTGCCACAGCAAATGCTATTGATGACGTCACTGTGCTTCTATGTAGAAATGTAAAAACTTGGGGAAGGGGTGCACATATGCACGCGCGCGCGCGCGCGCGCGCGCGCGCGTGTGTGTGTGTGTGTGTGTGTGTGTGTGTGTGCTCATGAGTGTGTGTGCATGCGTGTGCACACATGTGCTTGCAGGTTTTGGGGTGGCATCTGAACTGAAGGAGAAGAAAGCAAGCCACTAACCAATTTCAAGCTTTAAATTAAAGGGCTTCCAAGTGCTTGCTTGCTGGCTGCCGAGGAAATGGAGTGACGTTGAATCATGGGGACGGGTGTGAGTCACATATCATACAGTGTCCTACAGTGGGGTAGGCCGAGACACCAGCCCCTCCCCCCTCCCCCGGGAAAAGCCACCAACTGCTCACTGGCTGCATTTCCTCTGGGCTGCCGACAGGCAAAGGAAGCGATATTTGTAGAAAAATCCCTAGCTTGCTCTGCTCTCAGTACACGGTCCGAATGTTTATTGTTTCCTATTTGATGCACTCAGGAAGACAGAAGCAGGAAACTTTGAACATTCCCCTGGGATGGGGCTGCACTGCTGCCTGTGGTGCTGGCCTTCTGGGATGGCTTTACGGGCCAGACAGCAAAGACAGTTAGGGATGTGGTAACCAGGAACTCAGCAGAGCCTGACCCCTGCAGCCTGCCACTCCAGCCTAGAAGCAAGAGTCTGATTATTTTCAAACAGGCTACCTGGACAGGGCTTGCTTCCATCAGAATTCAGAAAGAGCAGGGGAGGCATATAAATGCTGACTGTGCAGGCATGAAGACCCAAGTTCGAATCTATGGAATCTTCATAAAAGCTAGGAGCAGCCATGTGCTCATCTGTAACATTAGTGTTCCTACAGGGAAACAGGAGCTACAGACAGGCTCACAGGTCGGCCAGCCTGGAGTACACAGAGGGCATCAAACAACAAAGAGACACTGCCTCAAACAAGATGGGCAGTGAGGACCAACTTCTGAGGTTATCCCCTGACCTCCACGCGTGCCACATACGTGTCCACATTCCCCCACATGAATGCACGTAACAGGCACAGATCACATACTACTGGCTTTTTAAAATCAGCATGGTTCATTTGAGAAGGTCTTACTTCCTTCTCCAAGCAAAACGGAACAGAGGGAGGGAGAAAGAGCTGTCAGAATCCACAAACTGTTGAATAGCATGGAGATTTAGCATTAGAACCTCAGTGAACTCTTGGCAACTTCCTGGCTAGTATTATTTTGTTCGAATGACCTGTCAACACAAGGTTTTAATGGCCCACACTGGCTGTCCACGATACACTCCAGTCAGAACAGTGTCAAAACATTGCTGGGTTTGTTTGTGTGTGTTGTTTGTGTGTGTTGTTTGTATGTGTTTGTGTGTGTTTGTGTGTGTTGTTTGTGTGTGTTTGTGTGTGTGTGTTTGTGTGTGTTGTTTGTGTGTGTTGTTTGTATGTGTTTGTGTGTGTTTGTGTGTGTTGTTTGTGTGTGTTTGTGTGTGTTGTTTGTGTGTTGTTTGTATGTGTTTGTGTGTTGTTTGTGTGTGTTTGTGTGTGTTGTTTGTATGTGTTTGTGTGTTGTTTGTGTGTGTTTGTGTGTGTTGTTTGTGTGTGTTTGTGTGTGTTGTTTGTGTGTGTTTGTGTGTGTTGTTTGTGTGTGTTTGTGTGTGTTGTTTGTGTGTGTTTGTGTGTGTTGTTTGTGTGTGTTTGTGTGTGTTGTTTGTGTGTGTTTGTGTGTGTTGTTTGTGTGTGTTTGTGTGTGTTGTTTGTGTGTGTTGTTGTAGTCTTGCTCTCTTCTTGTTGTTGTTCCATTTGGAGCTGGTGCCAGAACCCACTACCCTCGCCAGTCTAGTCTCACAGCCTACCTCCCGGCCCCTGGTGCCATAGCCAGGCCACGCATAGGCTTCCCCATGGCTGCTCTGGCCTATAATTTATGGTCTTGGGTCCCTCCCGAGCAGCCACTGTGGCCAGCCACTCAGAGCATCTTGTTTTCCTCCTGGGAGGGTACTTTATCAGTCTCTGCAATCCTCACAGGAGGAAACCCGTAACTCATTTTCAGCCTGATACCAGCGTGGAAACTGGGAGCAAACAGAGATGGGGAACCGAGCAAGGCCATTGTTCCCTTTCTCGTGAGAGCTGGGCTAGCACCTGACACTGGCACGCAAGAGGAATGTGGTCTGCCACAAAGAGCTCCCCTCCTCTCCCATCACCCACGCCAGCTTCTCACTTAGTCTGCCTAAGCGAGGAGATAAGAGTCGCCTGAGACTCCCAGGAGCTATCACACGTGGTTGGCGACATGAAACTCTTGCAGAACCCAACTCGGTCCCCTCAGAAGGTGCAGTGTGCAACACAGAAGACAAAGCTGTGGAGGGAAAACGCCGCCACTTTTTTGTCTCTTTTTTTTTTTTTCAAAATGCCTCAGGTAGCCTTGTTCTTAGAAGTGGCTTAGTGGTCTAGGCAAAGTTTGAGTGTCGAGATGCCTGAGTTCCCAGAACCATGGGTAAAAATCTCAGCAGCTTAGTTCTCTGCGATGCACTCGGCAGAGCGAGGTGACAGGAATCAAAGAACTCAGCCCGACTGTGTGCAGCGCCTTTTCCCATAAATACCAGTTTGCCACTGTTTAAGGACTTGAAAACGCTTCCTCTCGCGCCCCTGAAGACCTAAGTGACAGAAAGTCATAGATGAAATGACGTGTGGCTTTGTCCACCATGCAAGACCTGTCCGTGAGTAATCAGGCTACTTCAACAGACTTGGAGACTTAAAAAGCAGAAATGTGTTTCCTCATGCTCTAGAAGCCAGAGTATAAGGTCAATGTATCAGCAACTTTGGTTTCTTGTAAGGGATGTCTTGTCTGCCTTGTGGTTTATTTGTTGCCTGTCCTGGTGCTCTCTCTCTCTCTCTCTCTCTCTCTCTCTCTCTCTCTCTCTCTCTCTCTCTGCTCACTCTTTAGCACAGGCTGACCTAGCACTCACTATATAGCCCAGGATAACCTTGAATCAAAACACTCTTCCTGCCCCAGCCTCCAGAGTCTTAGAATTACAGGCATGAACTACCAGCCCCAGCCCCTCCCTCCTCTTATGAGCCCATCAGTCATAGCAGGGTGCACTCTCATGTTTCTGTGTAATTGCTTCTAGGACACTCTATATCCAATACAGTCTCATTCTGAGGACTAGGAGTTAAAACTTGGATGTGTGGCTTTGGAGGGACAGTAGAGCCCCTGGCAGTACAACAACATGGTATCTTGGCAAAACTGCCTCCTCTGGCCCATAAGGAGACCAGCATGAGGCATGTGGCCAGGTGCTCCCCAGGACACTCAACAATCAGATCCTGCCTTCCCCGTGAGATGAAATTTCGCATCTGAGGCTACCCACACACTATGAAACTAATTTTCAAGAGGTATTAAAAATGATCTGACCTCGCCCTCATAGCAATTACCACCCGCAATGGTCTGATGACAGCTTTGGAAGAGCCTATCGTGGTCTCCAAAGAGGCCACCAACTCTGTCCTGCCAGCCCCTGCCAAGTGACTGAGGGGCGGGGGCGGGGGAGTGGAGCCCCTCTAACAGTTCACACATCAAACATGGCACAGGAAGTGGTAGGAGAGGTGACTCTGAATAAAGCACTTGGCTCACAATCCTTATGGAACTGAGTTTGAAACCCCAGAACCTTCCTTAAAAGTCAGATGCCCATGCCTCTGTGCTCCCGCTGTGACACGGGAGGCGAGACAGGAGGACAGGGACCCGCAGTGACTGTCACCTCCACACGAGTGCTGCTAGCACACCCATGTACACACTCACACAGAAGCCCCATTTTCACACACAAAACCGCACACACAGGCACTCGCAGAGATTAGAGTGAGCACATAAGTAACGGCGGACTAGAAGAACGTGAGGACCAGCAGCAGCTAGAAGCAACATGGTTCTTGTGTATTCTGGAAACAGACCTAAAGGATGGGTTTCAGAAAGATGTGGCCCTTTGCCGTGAGACAGCAAGGCTGGCTGGCATTGGGACGGAGCGGGAGCTGTGGCTGTCCCCCTACACAAGCCCCACAGGCTTTGCAGAGAGAAGCCTGGTGTCTGCCTGCAGAAGAAAGACACAGCAAGGTTGCAGGGGTGGGGATTTAAAGGCAGAGAGCGTGCTCAGGTAACAGCACCAGGCCATTCTCTCTCCCTTCCTCTCTTTGGCTCCAGGCTAAGCTGAGGGACCCTGGAGCCTCATTTTTCTTTCCTCTCATTCTTGTTTGGTTTGTTTAAGGTGCTGTTTTGTTTGAAAAGTGGCTTGGTTGGTTGGATTTTATTTGTTTGTGACAGGGTCCCACTATGTCCAGACTTAGGCCAGTCTGGAATTCACTGTGTAGACCAGGCTGTCCTGGAACTCACAGGGATCTGTCTTCCTCTGCCTCCCAAAGCTGGGATTAAAGTAAGTGCTGGTTGATTTGGAGTTAAGAGGAAGAGTTGGAAGGAATATGCTCAAAATAGATTTCATTTGATTCTCAACGAAGTAATAAAAATATTTTTTAAAAAATATGGCATGCACCAAGATGCCTGGCTAATCTTTGTTTGTTTGTTTT
Organism: Ondatra zibethicus; assembly: GCA_004026605.1. Lineage (NCBI taxonomy): Eukaryota > Metazoa > Chordata > Mammalia > Rodentia > Cricetidae > Ondatra > Ondatra zibethicus. The sequence continues at coordinate 33,769 of PVIU01007698.1, forward strand.
GGTTTTCTGTGTGTGTGGCTTTGTTTTTGTTTCTTCCTTGCAGTATGATTATTAGAGAACTTAGCCTTTCTATAGAGTTAACAGTGGCAGACTAGCAAAGATTTGGTTACCCAAGGCAGCAGCCAGTGAATTGGCCAACTTTGTCCACCCTTGGAAGAAAAGAGCTCACAGTACTGTGGAGGACACCAGCAAGGCTGCCTGGAGGAAGTGGCAGAGTTTCTGGAAGCAGGGAAGATAGAGAGCAGAGGCGAGGGTGGTCCAGGCAGACGACCCAAAGTAGAGCTGCAGGACACCCCATATACACCCCAGAGACACAGGGGCTGAGAACCAATCAGCTCCTCTGGTGGCCTTCAGCATCCACACTTCTCCTTGGCAGTGACCACAGGAGGAGAGGCGCAAAGCTCACTGTGCAGGGCCCAGAATGGAGGCTAAGCTTCGGGTCAGGACGCAAACGAGAGCCCACGCTCTTCTCTGGGAATCCTGGCACAGCCTGAGGGTCTAAAAGGCTCCTCTAAAGAAAGCCATTTTGCCTGTTGAACCAGATGCAGCTTCTCTGGTTCTGTGAAGACCAGCAGCTTCCTCTTCTTCATGGCACTGGTCATCGACAAGTCCTTTGTCAAAGCTCAGAGATAAAGGTGCTTTGGGTTTTTGTCTGGATGGGGCCAGGCAGGGAGGCCCACACAGGAAGCTCATGCATTTCTCAGGTAACTTCCCGATGACCTAGATGAGTCAATAATGTCGCTGTGTCTACGTTGAGTTCTGCAAAAAGGGGTTAGTAACGTTCGAGAAGAGCTTGCTGCCCAATGACTGGGTTCCTGTGTGAAATCTCTGAACCCCTTAGAAGCCATAAAGCACATGATATCTCAGCAACATGAGGAAGTTTTTTGCTGTTGTTGTTTTGCTGTTTTATCGGTATGAAAAGTTTTGTACCATTTCATACGTGGAAGATATTTTCAGACACTTCTGTTTTTCTGTCTTCTAGTTGTCTGGAGAAAGCTACTGAGGCTGCTCTAGTGTGCAAATATGTCTACCCCACAGCTTTCCACAACTGCTGTCTGCTCTAGTGTGCAAACATGTCTACCCCACGGCTTTCCACAACTTCTGTCTGCTCTAGTGTGCAAACATGTCTACCCCACAGCTTTCCACAACTGCTGTCCCTTGGTGCCCACTGTCCCTTGGCTATGAACCAGCAACCACCCCATTTTTCTGCATAGAAGATGCCTCAAGTCAAGGCAAGATATGTCTTTTTAAACACTTTTTAACCCTGCAAACATATAACTCTGATGTCCTTTGAACACTTCCAGGCTGGTGATGTAGCCCAATTTGGAAAGTGCTTGGCTGCCATGCACCAAGCCATTGGGACCATTACTAGTACTACAGGAACTGGGTGGGGGCGTACATACCTGTAATCCCAATACTTGGGAGCTGTAAGTAGAAATTCAAGCCATCCTCAGCTATATAGAATCTGAGGCTATCCTGGGATACAGAGACCCTGTCTCATGAAAGAAAAAAAAAGGGGGGGAAAGGGAAGTGTGTGTCTCTTTAAGGTCTTTGCAGACAATGGCCACAATCAGGAAATATTACAATGAAATCCAAGATATCACAAATAAAATGGGGTTCTAAACCTTCTGTTGCCTCTGATGTGTGACAGGCAAGCGCAATCATTCCTGCAGCCTATGCTAGTACTCCGTTAGCTTTCTGACCCCTTCTCCTCTCTACCCTCCCCTTTCTCTATCTTCCTGTCTGCTGCCCTGCTAACACTGAATGATGCCAGAGGAACAGTGACAGAAAGATGAGTTCTGTATCCAGATGCCACAGCAATACGAGAACAAAACTTTTGCTTGGATTCCTCAGTGAGGATGTGTAGGTTGTACAGAAAGGAAAAGCTGACCACAGAGACTCCTGCAGACAGGGGCTAGTCTGTGTGTGGAGCCAGCAGCCCAGAATGGGTGTAGAGTGGACATAAGACCCCCCTGGTTTGGTCGCCACTATGCTGGGCCAGGGCCAAGATAGCAGAGCACCGGCTCTTTCTAGGCAGGAAGGAGATGGCAGGCCTCTGCATTATATGGAACTGCCTTTTTATCTAGAAGTGAAGCTTCTTTTTTATCATCTTTATGCTTCTGAATATATCTTTCAATTTATTCTTTGAGAATTTCATACAAATATATCATGAAATATAAGCAAATGCATTCCCCATTTCCCTTTCCAATTTTACTCATATATTCCCCGAACACACCTCCTCTCAACTTCATGTCCTCTTCTTTATAGATTGGTTGATGATTGATTGATCGATTGATTGATTGAATGTATATCTTGTTTTGTTTTTGTTTTTGTTATTGTTTGGGCTTTGGGGACAGGGTTTCTCTGTAGTTTTGGGCCCTGTCCTGGAACTAGCTCCATAGACCAGGCTGGCCTCAAACTCACAGAGATCCTCCTGTCTCTGCTTCCCAAGTGCAAGGATTAAAGGCATGTGCCACCACCACTCGGCTCTGAATGTGTATCTTTATGTGTCTGAGTGTATGTGTGTGCAGGAGCCCGTGAAGTTGGAATTATGGGTAGCAGAGCCCAGAGCCCCTGCCAGAGCACCAAGAATTCTTAAACACAGAGCCGTTGCTCCAGCCCTTCCCAGTGAGTACTGCCCATATACACATGGGTCTGGGGTCAGCCACTGGAGTATAAGCAGCTAAAAATGGCTGCACTCCCCAAAAAGAATGGTTCTTCTTCATTATCCATCAACATGTTCTCCAGCTGGGGCTGAACATCCTTAGCTCCTTCCCAGGCCACGCTGGAAGTTGAGCTAGCTAGATCTTGTCTGGATCTTCTTCAGGCAGCCATGTAAGCACACTTGCTATGAGTCCGTGAGCTCAGCAGCCACACCACGTCCAGGTGGCAAGCATGTCATAACCCTGCTCTCTGTTCTTTGGCTCTTACATTCTTTCTGCTTCTTCCCCAATACTCCCTGAGCCTTAATGGGGCAGTGGTGTTGCAGAAGGGAGCTGATAAAAAAAATGTCGCATTTAGGGGTGAGTCATTTATTCTCAGAACTTTCTGCAGTTAGGAGTCTCTGCATTAACTGCTTCTGACAGCAAAAGAAGCCTCCCCCGGCGGCTGGGAGCCACCGGGTCCTGTGGATAAAAGCATAACTATTTAGAAGGCAGTTTGACACCACAAGCATGTGCAAAGCCGAGGAAGGGAAGCCTCCATATCATGGGGGCCAGCACCGCGTGGCAAGCGCCCCGCTGGAGAGCTCCTGGGAGAGCAGAGAACTGGGGTGAAGAAAGAGGGGAGGAGGGAGAGTGAGGATAGGGCAGCATCTGAGGGTGCTCCCTGGCTGGCTGCACCTGTCTTGTATCCTCTCGTTCCTAGTCTGATTCTGCTCTGCAGATGTGACTGGCTTTCTGTACCCCTGGGCTCCCCACCTGTGGATGCAAGCAACAACAGACGAGAAAACAGTGAGGAAAAACTTGCGTCTGAACTGAACATCAGACTTGATTTTTCTTATCTGCTTTCCCTAAGCAATACGGTACAGCCTCATTTGCATAGCCTTTGCATAGTATTAGATATGGAAGTCATCCAGGGGCAATTTCACATGTCTAGGAGGACGCACAAATGTTCTATGCAAATCTTAGGCCACTGTAAGAGGGACTTTGTCCTCCATGGGGGTGGAGACACCTGGCATCCCTCACTTCTCAGGATACCGAGGGGTAACTGCATGCACGTACATACCACATTCCTCCTTGGTCCTCCTCAGGAGCAGCAGATGGATGCTTGGGTGGCCATTTAGATTGGATTCACTAAGATGAAGCACTAGCAGATAGGTCTGGATAGGCTGGTAGCTGATGCGGTGGGAAACAAGGCCATAGCAATTTACAATGCTTAATCCTCAATATGTCAGTAATCCGAAGCAAAGTGGACCCACATCAGAGACACAACTCCTGGCCGGGAAGCCACGAAATTTATTTCACTTTTTATAGAATTATTTTCTGTGGTGTTTTTCTTCCTTTCTTCCTCCCTCTCTCCCTCCTGCCGTCCTTCCCTCCCTCCTTCCCTCCATCCCTCCCTCCCTTCCTCCTCCTTCCCCCTCCTTCTTCCCTCTCTTTCTCCCTCCCTTCCTTTCCCCTTCTCATTTTCTTTTCCCTGGGACACTGGTGATGGAACCCAGGGCCTCATACACGTTCTGCCACTGAGTAATACCCTAGCCTTATACCCCTTTATCAAGCAAAACTTAGGATTAAATGATTTACCTTAAATTTACTTAAAGATGTTTTCTTCTTTCATAGAAATAAAAAATAACAGATAATGACCAGAAAATGGCCCTCTTTCTAGGATGGATGGTTCTCATTCATACCTCATGTTACCGCAAAGAGAAGGTTGTTTGTGCTTGGTAATTAACTGACCCTGTCGGCTTCCGGGGTCTGGATGCAAATTCTCTCTCTCTCTCTCTCTCTCTCTCTCTCTCTCTCTCTCTCTGCTGAGAGAGTCAATACCTCAATACCTCATTTAAACAAAAAAGAAAGAAAGTCCTTATTCGGGTTTCCTTTGAAAGAGGAAATAATATATTCCTTTCATTTCACGTTGCTGCTAGGCGGGAGGGTGTTCATTTTGAGGCCTGTTGTCTCTGTACAGCCTCCCATTTCCACCCCCCAGGGGCCTATTTTCGGACAGGCTTCTTTTAAACCAGTGGTTCTCCCAGACATTTTAGCCCACCCCTACCCCAACAGAAACAGTCATTTCCTCCTCGTGTTTGCTGAGCGCTCTGCTGCTCCCAAGACTGACAAGGATTGGTGCAAGCGTGGAGCCGTGTTTCGTTGGTTCTATGTTGGCTCCATGTGTGTCAGCATGGTAGCAGCACAGGCAACTCTCATCCTGCACACGGCACCTGCTTTTTGTTCTCTGCCAGCCGGCAGGCTTTCAGACCAGGTAGTTTGGGTATGTCCGCTGACTGTTTGGAGGTTACTTTTCTGGGTGGGAAAAAAATGATCCATGATACATGCACAACAAAACAAACTCACCTGGAAGCTGCTCAAGAAAGCAGTGTTCCCCTCCTTCCTTAAAAGTATATCATGGCCACGGTAGTGCAAGTACTCTTCTGAAATCACGAGAAGTGGGAGGCCTCTGTATGAGAACCCACAGAAAAATCCAGAAAATACTCAGTACTCAGCATGCCAGGTAGGGGTGTGAGATGAAGGACAAAGGAAGTCAGGCCCCACTTAGTGGCTCAGGCCCCTTCTTTCAGCTACTTGGGAGGCTGAGGCAGGAAGATTACAAGTTCAAGGCCAGCCCAGGTAACTTAGTGAGACCTTGTCTCATCATACAAAGTGAAGAACGGGCATGCTTATTCATGTGTGTGTAAGGACAGTGTGAGTGCACACGTGTGATGTGTGTGTGCAGAGCCCAGGGGACGGACTCAACTGTTTCTCCTCAGATCAACTGTCTGGAGCTTGCTGAGTAGGTCAGGCCAGCCAGCCGGTGAGCCTGCCCCCACAGAGGCAAGCGTGGGTTTCAGGGCCTGGCCTTTTAAATGTGGGTCCTGGGGCTTGACATCAAGCGCTCATGCTTGCAAGGCAAATAATTTATTTTGTTTTTATTTTTCATTTATTTATTTGTTTTGGGGCTGTCTCCCCAGATCCTAGCTAGAGTTTTAGGAAACTCCATCAGGGCTCCAGACAGATTGCCCGTCTGAGGTCTCCTCTGAGTCAGACACTAGAACTAAGTCCCCTTAGCCTCTGTCTCAGAGCTTTGCCAATACTATACCAGTGCGGCTGGTACCATTCAAGAGTCTGAAGAATTAGCAGATGCCAGTAATTCTCTGATTTGATCAGACCCCAGAGTCCTTTGCAAGCCAAGCATCTACCTGCATGATATACTTCATCTCCCATAAACCCAGCACCCACAGTACACCCACCTGGGGCAGGGCAGGGGGCTGAAAGCACGGGACAAATAGAGAAAATTTGAAATAAGACCACAGCTTCTCCCAGGAAGAGATGTATCGGCAGCATGTCTGACTCTAAATGATGCTCAGGGTCCCTCACACCAGTCACATGCACACAGGCCAGGATGCGGAATGTGCATGCCTCAGGGAATCCACTGAGACCTCTTAGGACGCACTGACTTGCACAACGCTGTCTCCGTAGGCAGGAGCAATAGCCACCATCTGTGGCTCTTGCGTCTCTGTGAATCATTACGCACTGTTCGGTGAGCCCACAGTCTTTGCTCAGGTCTTCATTTATAAATGGTCTGCCCACGCCACAGTTGAGACAACTGCAGAATATGCGTTATAACACACACACACACACACACACACACACACACACACACACACACACCATAATTGAAAAGCTTCAAATATAAGTTGTAATAATGTGTTTTCCCATCATCCCATGGGCTTCCTGTTTTGAATCAAATTGATCTCACAGACCCTGCCTCTCCTCCTGAATGTCCATTTCTTCACCCAGATTATCATTCCAATCATTCTAGGAGGAACCCAAGAGGAGTCAATTCTTCTGGACCGCTAGACCCTCCATGGGTCATCTTTAAAGTCAAAGAGAGATTAGCATGGAGATAGACCAGACTTGGGTAGACAGGTGCCTGCTGGGGAGGGGAGGAAGGCTTTGCATCCAGCCGTTGGTTCCTACCCTGACACTATAATTTGCCACCAGTGTCCACTAGGCAATGTTTTAACCTCTTGGAGTCCCTTTTGTAAAGTAAGGAGATGACCCAGCCTTTGTACACTTGTCAAAGGCTGAATAAAAAAATAAATGAGAAGGGAAACACACACAGAAAGAGGCAAGAAGCAACAGGCAATCGTGGAAACTGCCTTGGATGTGAAGCTGGGGAGCCACCTCTGTGAGCTTCAGAAGGCGGCTTTGTGGTGTTTCCTGGAACTAGACACCTGTGAAGGAGAAAACAGCTTGCTCTCAACCTGCGGTGAGCTTAGTGCCCCTTCGAGAGCGCTGAACTTGAAACCATTTAAACCGAGCATGGGGCAACACACATTTCTTGAGCACCTTCTAAGCATGAGGAAAATGCACTTCTAGCATTGAGCCCTTCACATGACCCGTGAGCTGTGTTCTAATGATACCCTTCTCTACTGAGGGAAGCACAGCATGCAGAAGCAAGAGAAATCACCTGGGGTCAGGCTTCAGGGACAAGTCTACCAAGTCTAAACAGAAGCATCCGTGCTACAGAGCCCAGTGTCTGCCTGCAGAGGGTCCATGGCAATTCTAAGAATACACTTGTGGGGCTGGGGATGGGGTTCGGTTGATAAAGAGCTTGCCTAGCAGGCACGAAGCCCTGAATTTGAGTCCCGCACTGTATAAGCTGGGGATGGTGGTATTCGTCCACAGTCATGGTACTTAGGAGGTGGAGGCAGGAGGATTTTTGCTAAGGCCAGCCTGGGCTATGTGAGAAATCTGCATAAAAGAACAAAAAACAAAAACAAAACAAAACTATCACCTATCTGCTACTCGAGGAAGCCTTTCAGAGCTAACCACTTGTCAGTGTTCCAGAACATGAGTGACAGACAGCAGGGTGGGTCTATCTACCATCCGGGACTGTTTTGGCATCCCTGGAGGCAATCAGTGGTCTTGTGTTCTCAACACGGGTGTCCATGCTTCCTTTCTTACTGTGTTCATTCCCAGGCTCCTCCCCATCACAGCTGTCTTTTGAGGAAGACCTTCCAGCTTCTCTACCCTCCCGGGGGGATCCTTGCTTCCCCAGACCAGCAGCACCCGAGCCTGAATGCCCATCAGAGCCATCTTAGCGTGCTGGGGACAGACACTGTTCAGTCTTCCACAGCATCTGTGGCTTTCATTCATCAGTCTGGAGATACCTCAGGTGTAGAAGGAGGTGACAGTTTGGAAATCTTCGTGACCAAGAAGATATCTAATATGGATGTTTTGGTGTTTATCCTGTATCTTTTGTGTTCTGTGATTTCCCGGGCACACCCCATGAAAATCTTACAGAGGTGTTTGTCAAAGTTGCCCATGTCTGATGCTGAACTTGCATGACCTTGACACAGGCCCTGAGACCCAGATAGTGAAGAGAAGCTAGGAGCCTCTGGGAGCCAGCACACTCCTTACTGTGACTGTGACCTCTGTGACTTGACCAGGGTTGGCACAAAACACTTCAGTATCATTGTTTCTGGGGTTGAAATGCTCTAGCCAGAGCAGTTGCCTAAGCTGTGACAGCAAGAAGTGGCCCTGGGAACAGGACCTCCTTATCATTATCTGCCAATCACACAGCACAGGGGTATGCTTCCTGGAGGGCCTTGCGCATGGCAGGTCTTTCTCTAGAAACGCGTATCATTTGAAAATCCATACTGCCCATCCCCCAGTATCACTGCGGAGCCTTTGCTCGATTCTGGTCATGGGGTGTGTGATTTCTGTCTGCATCCTTCCTTTAACCTGTGTTCGTGTTAAAGACACTTCTCACCCGGTCTTCTTGCCAGCGATTACCACACTCATCCCAATTCCCTTACTTTCTCTGCTGACCCCAAGGGAGGATATAGTAGTGAGGAATCCTGGTGCCAGCCCCTGCTGCCTCTGGAGAGGCTCTGGGTGCTGCCAGCTTCTAATTGTTGCTGTGCAAACATCTTGATGGGAAGAAATTAAAAGGTGCTCAAGCTAATTATTCTCCCGTAATAAAAAACAGTAATAAAACAATAAAGCTCATTGGAGAAGGCCAAGGATCTGCTTTGCCTGAGCATACAGTGGGCAGGAAAATCAAAACCCCAGGACTTTGATGGCATCTGGAAGCCCCACTAGGCTTCTTCACACTCTTTCTGGGTGTCTGTGTACACTCCAGGGCCAGTGCAGCCTAGCTCCCCTCCCTCCTTTTCTGCCTCCCCTCTTTCTTCATGATGGCATCTGCTGTTACCTTCAGTCAGGACTTGAGGCCTGCCGGAGGAGTCTTCCGCCAGCCCATAATGGCCGTCTCTGAACTGAGAAGCAGGACAGAGATGACACACAAGCTACTTCTGTATAAATGACAGATTTGACTCTAGACAGACATGGAGGTTACAGTTGAGTGTGGGCATGCGTGTGCACACGCGCGCGCGCACACACACGCACACACAGACTCATGCATTAACAGCAGGAAGAAGCTGACCACTGGCACACACCCCACCCTGCCTCTTAGCTTTGCTCTTAATTTCTGCAGTCAGTGAAAAGAAAAGACACCTGGAGGTGCAGGCGGCAGGTGGCTGACTTGGCTTCTGCCTAGAAGAGAATGGCCTAGGCCATGGCTTCCTAGGGAACACAGCCACTCCAGGCCCATTTTCCCCACATCTTCACCAGCTCTGGAGTCTCTGGGCTCTTCATTACTGTCCGTCCTAAGGGGCTGAGGCAACCTTTCATGGAGGCTTTATTCTGCATTCCTCTGATGATCAGGGCTGTTGATCACATTTAAATACTTGGCCGTTCATTTGTCCGCTGGGGAATATTTTTCCAAGTCCTTTGCTTATGTTTTGATCTGGTTATTTTTTTACCTTGCTGCTGAGTTGGTGGGTTTCTTATATGTGCTTGGTATGAGACGCTTAGCAGACATGATTTCAAAGTGTCCTCTGATTCAATAGGATGCCTCCCTACCCTGCTGACTGTTTGGTTTCCTAGAAAGCATTTTCAATCTGATATAATCCCATTTGTCTATTGTTTCTTGGTCACCCATGCCCTTAGGGTCCCATATGAAACATCGTTGTCCAGACCAACATCAAGAGGCCTTCGTTTTCCGTTGAGTAGTTTCAGGTTGTTTGTGCCTGAGGTTCATCTGCTTCTGACTAATCTCTCTGCAGTTTTTTACTGTTTTCTTAAACTCTGGCCTTTCTAGCAGGTCTGTTCATTCAGTCTCTCCCTTCTTTGGGTCATACTTAGCTTTCCAGAGTTAGTTCCCTCGTAATCTTTCTCCTGCACCAGCAGAATGTTATATGCCATTGGTTTGCAACAGGGGGAAGAAAACCATGTGTGGACAGAGAAGCGACTGACTCATCAATGCCTGGTGCTGTCAGGTGAGGGAGGGGAGGGGGCAATAATAGCAACTCAGTGAGCAGGCAGGGGCCGAGGATGCTGCTGCACACAGTAGTCCACAGCACAGCCCCAAACGAGGGATGCTCAGGCCCAAATGAAGACCAAGTCTAGAAAGCTCACCTCACACGATCACCAGTGCCACCAGAGAAAGCTCTTACCCTTTACATTCTTCCTATTTTATTTTCTAGGAAGTTCCCCCAACCCCCTGACACAGCCCTGCATACACACTCACACACACCACCATACCACCACCAAAGTTGGAAAAACAACTGGGCACATCTTCAGAGCACAGCCCAATTCCCTGTGAAAGGACAGGGAACTTCAAACGTCTTAGAACTGAGGATGCTGAGCTGCTCAGGCCGTTCATTATCTGTGGAAGGCGGAGCTCAGCACTGCTCTGGGGATCTTCCTCCCTGGGTTATACAGAGAAGAGAGCTGCCACCCCAAGCACTAGGTCTGCAGGCTCCCAGAGGGACTTGGAGGATCAGAGAAGCAAGAAGACAGACAGAAGACAAGAGAGTCCAGCCTAAAGAGAGAAACCTTTGGAGGCTGAAGATCAAAGGCTAGAGGAAGAAGACAAGGGGGAGGGAGTGGTCCTAGCTGAGAAGGGAGGACTCCTAGCTGCAGAGCCAGGAGCACAGAGGGCTGTGGGGGAGGGTGGCCAGATGACAAGTGGGAATACTCTTCCATTCCTAAAAGAAGGGATTCCACCAAAAGGTTCCCTTCAGAGAGACGCTAAAGACGAAAGGACAGTGAATACGTAGACGGGCTAGCAGGGAAGGAGCTCGATGGAAGGAAAGGCCGGGGACAGCTGCAAGGGGACAGAGGGGCTGAGCACTCTAGGTTAGTCCCTCCTGACTTTCTTAAAAGGTCACCAAGTATCTGTCATGCACCTATCCAAGGCCTCATGAGGCAGTATGGTCATAGTGACTTGGAAATTAACACACTGAACCTCAGAGTTCAGACGACAAAAGAAGACCATTGAAGGTTAAGAATGATACCCAGGTTCACACAACCAATATCACTAGCTAGCCATGTTGGTATAAAATAAAAAGCATCTATTACTTCTCCTAAAGTGCTTTAACCTAATTCAGTACCATACATGCATGCCTTTAATTTGCCTGGCTCTGTGTAATAGACTGTAAGGTCTTACAACTTGAGCTTGGAGGTGAGGCTCTGAGCTGACCACTAACCAGGCAGAAAAACTGGGGGCCCAGCTAGAGCAAAAAGGAGGAGACAATGGCCATCCATGACATCCACCCTTGGAGGGTGAGAGAGCCGAGGACACGCCCACCGCTTGGTCTATGGAGGTGGTCGGTTGAAGCTAAAATAGGATGTCAAACACTTGTAAGAAGAAGCCATCCCTCTGCAGTCCACACACTGACAGCTGAGCAGGGGTCCACACTCCCCTTCCCCCACTTCTCCCACCCACCTCTTGCAGGTTCCCAAGTAACTCTCCCCACCCACTAACCCATTTTTCTTCCCGACTTCTTCTGATCCCAAAGCCACATACATGTGGCTGCTATCTCCCTTAGTAGTCATGAGCATCCATAGATCTGCTGGGGGGCCCATGTGTGTGACTCCATGCTACAGAACGACCTACCATGCCGGCATCAGACTGTCTGCAAGTGCCTCCAAGTGCTTGCCGTCTAGTTAGAGAGGCAAAGCCCAAGCCGGAGATACTCTGAATAAAACTTTAACTACCAACCCAAGAATGGCATCTGAACAGGCCAGGGACAACCTGCCCTGTGTTCAGTAGGCCCCAGTAAGATCGTGGACTTAAACTTTGTAGACTCGGGAGTCCTCGGCTTAGCAGTATATAAGAATTCCCAACAGCAAATTCCCAGATTCCTAAAGCACCAGCTGAGAAACCCCAAGGCAGAGGGGAGCTGGAACATCTTAGCAGCCCGGGAGCCTCCAAGGTCTGTTACAGGAGTGACTGTAACAGGAAGCCTTGACTGGTTTTGATGAAGTCAAATGGAATCTTGATGTAACTTCAGGCCCGAGCCGAAGGAAGCAGAACCTGGTTTCTATATGGTGCATCTAACAGGTTTTGTCCCTTCTCCCTAGTGAGAGAGCCACACTCAGTATATTGCTTCATGGAGCTCAGGGAACACTGCTAATGCCACGGAACTAAAAACATACGTTTTAAATTCATGCCAAAAGCCTAGACTTAGTTTGAGAACAAATTAAGTCTTGGGCTCTGAAACTTGGACTCTAAATTCTGTGCCCTTAACTACGATGGCCCAGTTTCTGAAAAATTTTCTCTGTGAGGGGTGCAAATGAAAGATGAGGGAGGATGCGTCCAGCTTGCCTGGGTATCTTTTAGGGTATTTTTGTAGTATCTGCCATCTCTTGACTGAATGCCTACTCTAGATCCTCCCCAATGTCTGAAGGTGTTCCCAGCTGGGATTTTTAGAAAGATTTCATTTTCATTATTTTTAGTGTGTGTGTGTGTGTGTGTTACTATGAATGTGTGGGTGCCTGCATATGACTGCAGATACCCTCAGAGGCCAGAGGCATTTGATTGCTCTGGATCCGGAGTTACAGGCAGTCTTTGCCATCTGAGGTGGATGCTGGGAAAGGACTTTGGTCCTCTGGAAGAGAAATAAGCAGTCTTCGCAGCTGACTCATCTCTCTAGCTGGGATTTTCAAATCCCTTCATGGTTTCAAACTCCCATTCCTTCTAGAACATAAAGGAATTCCTTTCTCCATTAACAAAGTAGCTCCCATAATACCAGGGAGTAAAATCACCCTCCCACTCCCACCCATTACATCTTTGCGCGTCCATTAGCATTTTAATGCAGGCTGTCTCAAGGCTCCCCATCCCAGGCCTGGCTGGTCTTTGGACCAGCAGGTTAGCATTTGTTCTGCGCACCTATTGAAGTTCTAAGGCAGGCTTCTCCTTGCCCAAGCTGTCTTTCTCCTTCCTGTGGGAACTTTTAGCCCCCGGACCTATGCAGAGGTGGGGCCCAAGATGTCCGTTTGAGCTCCGATGGGGGTGGGAGGTGTAAGTTTCACACACACTCCCCCCCCCCCGCCCTTCCTGACACTCTCCTGGTGCCCAACAGCTGCACCTGCAGGGGTTCTGACTTCTCTGGGAAGCATCTAGAAACAAGACTTCCCGCCCCTCCTGGCTGGGCTCTAGGGTGGGGCCCTCACTACCTCTTTTCTTCTCAAAGAGCCTGGGATGCTGACAGCCTCAGATGGAGGCATCCTGTTTGTCGAAAAATAAACCGGCAGTTGAAGCTGGGTTGCAAGAGCGAGAAAACCGCAGGCCTGCGCGCTGCTGATAACGCGGGCAGCTTGCTTTTGCAGCAGTTCCGAGTTGCAGCGGCTCGCGCAGGCCCGCGCCACCGCCTCCCTTCCTTTCCCCACCATCACGCCATGCCGGCTCTATGGACCGCTTGCAGCACCCCTTCAGTCACTAGGATCTTTGCTTTCCTCAAAAGACCCCTTGAGTGCTGTGCAGAGCTGAGGAGAGGGTGACAAGGAACCCTAGCTCCCAACTCGCTGCTGACTCCTGGAGCCAAGGCTTGCAGACCTTGGCCGTGAACTAAGCTTACTTCAAACCGACTCATTTAGGAGCTAGAATTGCTTGTCTTTCTGCATCATGGGCTACTGTGAGCTGGTTTTAATAAAGAAAAGAGACAGACAGACAGACAGAGACAGAGAGACAGATGCAGATACAGAGACAGACAGACGGAGAGCTGAAAGACCAGAATCAAAAGAGAAGGGGACACCAGAGTTGAGCATGGAGATTGTTTTTCTTCGTGGAGTAGGGTGCCCTGGCCTGGTCCCATGATGGGAATAACTCCGTGCCCATCTCCCCCTCTGTGTGTGGGGGGTTTAAAAGCCTTTCCCCATTTGCCTGTTATCAAACAATCTAGGTAGGCAACCACAGCCACGACCACAAATTCACTGGAAACCAAACTGCTTGACCCTCCAAGGGAAAGGGTGTATTTGAGATTCCACCTGAAAACTGTGTTCTTTGCTCAGGAGGACCTGCTCCTCTAGGTACTGAAAACAGGACACGGTCAGGTGTGGTGGTCCAAACATAATCCTGGCACCCAGGAAGCTGAGGCAGGAGGATTGCAATGACTCTGAGGCTATCCTGAGCTAAAAAGTGGACACACACACACACATACACACACGAACGAGGACATCTATGCCACCACAGCAAGTAGCTTCTCTGGAGCTGGTGGCAAGTCCCCAAGGAAGGGGCCAGTATGCAGCTGCAAGATGGGGTCCCCTTCATCACAGATTCCCTGGAGCCCTTCTGCATACCCACATGTAAACTGGAGTTTTAAGTTCGCTTCTGTTATTTTGAAGAACACAGGAAAAAATCCACCCATACTCTTCACTACTGTTTGTGTGTACCTGATAAATACAAAGTTAGGTAAATAAGAGGTTACATCCATGTCCTGATAGCAGAAGGGGGACAGCAATAAGGTAAAAGGTTTTAGGAGGAGGATAGAAGATAAATAAGAACAAAATGCAATGATAAATATATATATATATACATGCATATATAATCTTAATGTTTTATATATGTGAAAATGTCATAGTGAAACCTGATATTTGTATGCTAACTAAAAGATTAATAACAAAAACAAAACAAATCTAGAGGTTGGAGAGATGGCTCAGTGGTCAAGAATGTTTGCTCCTCTCATAAAGAACATGGGTCCAGTTCCCGGCGCTCACATAGCAACTGCCTATAGTTCATTTCAGGGGACCCAACACCCTCAATGGCCTTGCCGGGCACTGCACTCATGTGTACATGCTTGCTCTCATTCACACAATAAAATAGAAATAAACAAATCTTGGCTATTCTTTGGTGTAAGGAATCTAGCCTATTTTTGAGACTTTCCAGAGAGCCCTGTGGTTTCCCCCACCTCCTCCTCCAGAAACTTCTTCAAACTGGACAGCAATCCTCCTGCTGAGCAAGTCTCCCGATTGGATTGTTTTTCCACTTTACTCTTCTCTGAGTACCTGTCTGTTCTTCAACAACATCTCTTCATCCTTGTCCCGATGGCCTTGCTCTAGAGTGGCTATTCTCATCTGCTTCCTCCGAGATGCCTGTGCCCAGCGCAGACATCCCAGCATCTCCACAGCTCACTAGTTCAGACAGTGGCAATAAGCGGCGTGCCTTGACCGTCATGGAGGAGTAAGAGTTCAAGCCAAAGAATGTCCACTCTTTAGGAGTGGAGAGAGAGCTAGTCGCATCTCTGTTGGCTAGTGAGGTACGGTCCATTGGGGGAAACCCAGCTGTTCCCTGAGATGGGGGTAAGATGTAGAAAGCCCTGGAGGAGGCTTGGGTGCCTCAGGCTATGTGGAGCACAGTTGTAAGGAAGGGCCTGCAGGGAGGGATTGGATTGCTAGGGGATGGCCCAAATTGAGTATTGCTGTTGCCAGTCCTCCTGAGCAGCTCAGTAGGCTTCCTTCTACTGAAATGCTATTATTAACAAATGGCCATCTATAAGTTAAGAGGTTGAATCTAAAGATACATGTCACGGTTTTCACATCTCTAACTGGATCATCCAAAGTCGTCCCCAGCAGACAGAACTCCATTTCAGCTGTGTCAATTCTCATTTTAAAACATCTGGGACCTGCTCACTACGTAGATGACTTCTTGAATCATGAAACTTGTTAAAGGAGAGAAAATTCTTCTTCTTCCTTTCAGGTCCCACAAGACGGCAACTAGCCTCCATGGCACTCATTCTCAGTGGCTTTGGGCTGTTTCTAAGAGTCAGTGCCCTCACTCCTCCTCCAGGCATGTTAGACACTGACAAGAACATGAGCCAGCCATGCAGTCATTCCTAGTACATATGGGGGCCCCTTCATCACAGGAGGAGAAGGAAGAGTTGCAAGGTGACTGGGCTACATAGTAGAATAATCAGCCTGTTACAAAGTATATATGGGTTCAAAAGGTTAGCTTCGCTCTGAGTCATTCCTAGCAGAAAAGGAAAAACACAGCCTGGTGTAATAGTAAGGGAGGACAACCATCATTCTCTACCAGGGAATGCTTTCAAAGACCCCAGGCTTGCCTGAACCCAAGAGACCATCAGACTCTCCCCGACAGCCTCCTCCCCCTAACTTGCCACTCACCAGGCAGTAGCTGTAGTAGTCTGGGGAGTGATAGGAAGCCTAACATGGATCTCTTCTCCTTTCTTCACCATCTCACAGGTGGGCTGGGTCTTCCTAAGGTGTTAGCAAGCTCAGCATATAATTTTTCTTCTTGCGTAGAGATCTGTCAGCTTTTCATTTAGACAAGTGCCTTCTGGCTTCTCTGTGACTTATCTCAGGCACCAGCATCCCCATCATCACGCCATTTTGGGGGGCATGTTGAGTAAAATAAGGCTTACTTCAGCATCTGCACTGGAATGGCACCAGCATTTGTCTG
The DNA here is from genome assembly GCA_004026605.1 of Ondatra zibethicus. Classification (NCBI taxonomy): domain Eukaryota; kingdom Metazoa; phylum Chordata; class Mammalia; order Rodentia; family Cricetidae; genus Ondatra; species Ondatra zibethicus. The sequence goes on from PVIU01007698.1 coordinate 50,194, forward strand.
GTCACTGAGACAGACAGCAAGGCACAGACGGGGGAGTAGCATACACAGCGTGGATACTCTGAACAGAGATAATTGACGGTTCCAGTGGGGATGGTGTGGGGTGGCGTTTTTCCACTTAATATCTTCAGATTGCAGTTAACGTTGCTTAACTGGAATCACGAGAAGAAAGACCACAGAAGATCAGGGGATGCTGCAATGTGTTGTTTCCAGGGCAGGATTTCAGCTGCAGCACTAAGATTCACTGATTAAGAAGTTAAAGGGGTTAAGATGCAGAAAGTGAATTAAAGTTCCAAGAGGACTTTTGGAGGATGCCCAGAAATCTACTTTTAATATGGGTATGCTCTGGTTTTTACAAACTGTGACACACTGTGAGGTGTGTATCTCTCTCTTGTAGACATGGCATGGCATCTTCACAGTGACAAAGAGCCAGGTTTCTTCTGCCTTGACAGCCTGCCTTCTGTCACACCTGACTCTTAGCACCTCGTTCAAGAGGACGGCTGCCATCCCCCAACACCAGATCTCTACCCCTCAGGCAAAAGGAGAGAATATTTAAGGGACCATACATTGTTTGCTATGGAGCTATCCCAAACTAAATTTGTTTGCAAATTTATATCTATTTAATATATCAATATTAATATGTATCCATATCTATATCTATATATCAACACATACTTGGCACAAATGTCCTATATAGTAAAAAAAAAGCAGGCTTTATAATGTGTAAGTTGTGTAAGTATAATAAAACATAAATATATAATAAATTCATATGCATGCAAGTATTTTTCTAAAGTATTTTTTAATTAATATTCTTTTTTGACTGGCCATAAAGCCATTTGACAGAAAGTTTGTCTGGTATGCATGAAGTCCTGGGTTCCAGCCCCAACACCTCATAAACACAGTGTGGTAGCACATACCTGTAATCCAAGACTCAGAAGGTAGAGGCAAGAGATATCGGAAATTCAAGGTCGTCCCCTGGACTACATACCAAGTATGTACATGGTATGTACATAACCTGAAGCTACTTGAAACCCTATCTCAAAAAACTAGATATAGCCCGTGGCACCCTAAAATCTCTGATACCTACAGATGCTGTCTTCATCCCCACTGTACCCCCACCTCCAGCAGCCCTCCCTGTGAGTCACAATGATTCCCGGGCTGTCTCAATTTCTCTACACTGTTTTCGGCTCTATTCAATGCATGTACAGCTGGGAAGCTGCCACAAGGAGAGAACACACCACTCAGACCCGCACAAGATGGGGCTGCCACTGGCTTCTTGGGTCAGTTTGAAGCAGCTGAGTACAGGTGGCCCCTGTGTAGGAGGGACGTGGTCACATGGTCATTGTCAGTCACTCCCCATGCCATGCAGCTGGGTTCCTGAAGACCCGCATCATTCCTTGAAGCCAGGACATGGCTTCCAGTCGCTCTTGCTCACCTACTCTTCTGAGTGTTGGCTGCTAATACCCAGGAATTTTGCAAGCTGGTGTTTAAGCACATATCTTGCAAAACTGAAATTTTAGAAACAATGAAATACTCCAATTGCACCTCTACCTAACGATGTTTGACTGCCCCATGCTCTCTGTGGACTATGTCCGCCAAACTGTGAGTCCAAGGAAATGGCTGGGGGCTGCAGAGAGCCCAGCTCTAGACTTTCCATCCTGCAGAGCTAACTGTGAAGTGTTACCCACATCTGTGGGTTTGGGAGAGAGGGTGTCATGGGCTCAGTCCCACCCATCCTTAGGCCTCAAAGTCTCCGCACTTCTCACACTGTAAGTTGTTTTCTCTCCTTTTCTAAACCTGTCAAGAGCTCAGCGACACTCCTCCCCTGCCCTCAGCCCGAAACTGAAGCCATGTAGGCCACAGAGCATCATGTCTTCCACTCAGACATCTTCTGAGAATCTGTAAGGATGCAGAGTTGTGGGATCCAGCTCCTCCTGGAGCATCGTCATATAGTTAAAAGAAAGGGATACAGGAGAGAGCCACAGTGATGGAGAACAAGGGGCCACAGGAATGTACAGGAAGAAGAGAGAACAGACCTCATCTCCATAGAAAGGGACAGGGCCACACCTATGACAAAAAGCAGAGCCCCAGGGATGCCCGGGAACTGCCCAGAGAGTCTCCGACTGCCAGAATGGATTTCAGATATAAAAACCATCGCTGCCATGCTTTCTCCTAGCTTTCTTATCTAACCCTAGAGCATCCCCAGGCTGGTGAGAACACTCAATTGGTAAAGTTCCTGCACTCAACGTATTAAAAAACCTCTTTCAGTCCATATGTCAAGGAGTCAAACATGTGGGACCTGCTTATAATCGAAGCTGTAGGAACAAGGAGACACAGATTCCTGGGGACTCACTGGGTATTCCTGCCCAGCCTATTCAGTAAGGCCTAGTCCCTTGGCTCAAAAGAAAAAGAAAGAGGTGGATATCCCCTGAAAAACAATAGCCAGTTAAGCTCTGGCTTCTGCATGGGTGCACACACACACACAAACAAGCAAACACAAGCAGGTTCTACATATATGCACATAAACACAAACAAGCAAACACACACAGGTTCTACATGTGTGCATAAACACACAAACAAACAAGCACATGCAGGTTCTGCATGGGTGCACATACACACAAACAAGCAAACGCATGCAGGTTCTACATGTGTACACATACACGCAAACAAGCAAATGCACACAGGAAAAGAGCAAGGTGGCGGGAGAAAAAGCTAATGAACAAACACTTCAGAGTGGGCCCTTTGTCTTCTGTGGTTGCTCCTCTGGGCAGACAAAACTCTGTGAGGCTAACTGATTGTTCAAAGTTGCATGCAAAGTCGAAGTTAGGTCTTGAACCCTCAAATTTGGGATCTTGCCATTTCTACACACAAGAATCCCCATATTGGGGACTGCTTTTGTCTCTGTTGCTCAGTTCATGTGCATCATTGCCTTCCCAAATTCTCCTCTTGGGTCGCTTTTCTTGGGTAAGTGTGGGAGTGGTAGCTACATACACGGGTAGACGTCATTCTGTGCGTGAGATACCTGATGATCAGCAGTGCCTGCTAACTTGATGGCTCGGTACTCTCGGAGAACTGACACACCAAAATAGATACGGGGCATCCAAGTCAAACCTAGCATGTTTTTGGTTTTTGATTTTTGATTTTAGAAAAGGTCTCATGTAGACCAGGCTGGCTTCAAATACACTATGTAGCCAAGGATTGCCCTTAATTTGTACCTCCTAAATTGCAGGATTAGAAGCATACTCTACCATGTCTAAGTTATATGATACTTGGGATCAAACTAAGGGTTTCGTACATGCTAAGCAACCGCTGGACCAACAAAGAGCTACATCCTTTCAGAAACCTGAAACTCTTTAAGAATGTGTGAGGGTCATGACGTAAAAATCTAGCATTTATCGTGGCCTAGAATTGTCTGAGTGAAAATTACAGACCTTATGCTGTTCTGTAAGTGACTTCAGAAGCTTTGCTCTGGGAAAAAAAATCCCATCATCCCAGCTGTTTGGAGATCAGGCCAGGAAGATCAGGAGTTCAAAGCCTGTCTGGGTTGCAGAGTACCTTCAGGGCCAACCTTGGAAAATGAGTGAGTGGGGTACTGTCTCCATTTAAAAAAATAATTGAAGGAGGTCTGAGCTTGTAGCTCAAAGGTAGAGCGCTTACTGAGCATGCAGAGGGCTCCAGGCTCCATCCTTCCTCGAGAGAAAAGATGCAGTTTCCCCACACTGTGTAATACCCCGCTCTTTCGGGTCTCACAAACAAGGGGAAATGGTGTGTTTGGTGTTTTAGATCATCAAGCCTGGGAAAGAGAGATTTCAACATTGGGTTAGAATAAAACCCCTGGCATGGAGTGCACAGACATAGAGACAAATGACAGATACACACGCCAACCAACTTTTCAAACCTTGCTGTCAGGTTTGAAGCTCATTTTAGCTGTGGGGGAATTAAGCGACAGATCATATTTACTTTAGGCACCTACTCTTTGACTAAACTACCCTAATTCAAAGTTTGCCTCCTTAATCCCACAGCACCTGCCAGGAGACATCCAATAACCCATTCTTAGGGCCCGAGCACAGCACACAAAGAAGGAAACAGGGCCACTGATCATGTTACAAGCCAGCTGCCTCCCAGGGGCCGTTAGACATTGGGGTCCACGTCTCTTTCTGTGGCTTTCTATAGACTTCATTTGAACAGAGAAATTACAGCAGCCTTGCCCACTAAGGAGTGGGAGCTGGCTGGGGGAGATAAGTTCCCAGAATCCCTTGTGCCTTAAAACAAAAGTGGTAATTACAAAGAAGGTCATAGCCCCTCTTCTGTCCCACTCATGGCAAAAGCATGGAACCCACACAGGACCTTTGGTGATCAGCAGGGCATGTTTCACGGGCTCTGACTCTCCAAGCCTTTCCTCTCGCTGTTGTTCCTATGGTCTCATCACCTACCGCCCTCTCTGCCTGTGGTCAGGCTAGGTCCTTTTTCTGTGTCAGCTCCCCCCTGCAATCTATCCATCTGATTACATTAACATATTGATTGTCCAAGGGGAAAGGGTGGGGACTTGGTTTCACCCAACCAGCTCTTAATCCCAGTGCCTAGCTGGGCTTCCAGAAGCTTCTTCAGTAGGGCAGTCAGGTGTGCCCTGGGGCTGAGACTGGGAGATCGACGTGGCATGTGTCTTTCATTCCTGTCAGTGACTTACGGCTGTTTCTTCCACAGAACACAGTGAGCAAGTGCTCTGGTGGAACCAGGGTAACTGGCCATCTGTAGCGTTCACCTGATGCCTCATTTAACAATGCTATATTAACCATAACATACCAAGTTGTGTCCTAGAAGCTAAGGAGGGAAAAAATTCCCTTACCTCACAAGGGCATGGACAGTGGGAGGTCATAGCCTGTGAGATCCAGTCACAGGGACCTCTGCTTATTTAAAATGAACCAGTAGTAAGGTACTTATTTAACAGTAAATTCCCAAGCCAAGCATGTTAGCACATGCATAGAACCCCAGCGTTTGAGAGCCAAAGGCAGGAATCTCAGAAATTTAGGTCACTGGGTTCCAGGCTAGCCTGGGCTACATGAGATCCTGTCTCAACAAAAACAAAACAAAAATGAGAAAAAAAAAAACCAAAACCAAAACATTAAACTTTAGACCCTGATTGTCATTACCTAGGGTATGGAGGGCTTCCTTAAATCACCCCAGGGTTTATGGAATAATAAGTCTTTGCTAATGGGGGAGCGCTGGTGTGGGAAGAGGTCCTTGAAATCAGGGTGTGTAACGAGGCTTTCTCGTGTTTTAGAATCTGAGCCCCACCTAGCATCAACCAACATTTGGTCCTCACAGACTTCAGGGCTTTCTCTGAGCACTTGTGTCTGAGGACAGACCGTATCTGAAATATTTAGGTGGAGTGTGGTTTGCATAATTGCTGTGTGTAGCCTAAGCTGATAGGATGCTTAAGGTTGCAAGTGCACACGCCCATAGACTCGCCTTATGCGTTTGTGGGAACCAAGCACAGAAGCCAGCCCTGTGGCCTGCACTCTGTTTACTCTGGGTGATTATCCTGAACTGACCTGGAGAACAAGAACCTAGAAGTCATCCTTCAAGCAATGACCCCCCGTGCTCTCTACTCCATAACCTTCAGCGCTTCTAGATCGGAAGCATTGCCTTGGTTATAGATGGAGTCTGGAGACAGGGATGAGGAAGGATGACTCAGACTAGCCCATGGAGGAGGTACCAATTGCTATCCCAGTGGCCTCGCTTTGCACATCATTTGAACCTTCTGGGAGGCAATGTTTCAGTGATGTGTGCTCAAGAATCTGATCAACTCCGCCACTGAAATTCCCAGGAGGACAAAGAAGTGTAACTAACGGTCAAATCGCATTAACGTGACTGTTCATCTCTGATGAATCAAACCACAAGGTCCCGTGGCACCTCAAGATCATCATCTTGGTGGGGCTGGGGTGATGGCTCAGCAGGAGGACCTGAATTCTGACCCCAGCATTCACATAAAAAACTAGGGGCTGTAATCCTAGCACTGGAGGGCAGAGACAGGGGCATGCTGGGAGCTTACACAGCTTGTTGAGCCAAACCAGTGAGCTCCAGGTTCAGTAAGAGGCTGTCTCAATGAATAAGGTGGAAAGGGTTGCGGAAGAAACTAGCTTCCACATGCACACATCCAGCTACACATACATACGCACACAGCTCAGCGCACACTAAGAATTGAAAAGACTGTGGTAGTGAACAGTGTTCAGTTGCCTTGTATAAAAACTGTTCCCTGCCTGGAGGACAGACTGCTAGACAGCATGAAAGATATAAAGCAGGATTTATTTCAGTCTTCAAAGTTTCATATTTTCATGACTCCAGTTGGAGCCTCTAAAAAGCAGATGATCTGGTAGAGACTCTTAACCTCACATCAACTTTTACCAATAGTTATTAGACAGATTTCAAGAATAAGAATGCACCGTGGAAGGATTTGGTCCTAGCAGAGTTGGCACAGGATTAAAAGATCCTGTGGGGCTTCTCTCCTTAGGGATCAGGTTCCCTTTTGACACATGGCTCTACATTAGGGCCAACAGGGAACCCACCAGTAATTGCCTGTAATTCAACACACACGACCAGCCATCCCCAAAGCCAGTGGCAGTCTCTCTGTTACCAGTGGGCCTCTGTGTTTTGTGCTTTCTTTCCTTCCCTTCGTAGTTCCCCCATTGGATCAGTCTTTTCAGGCACAGTTCTGCATGATAATCTAATAGATGTGTAATTTTATCTCCTCCAGAAGCTCTCATGGTCTGTGCCCTCATTACCATTCTGTCATCAGCATGGTTAGAAGAGGTAAGGCCACCTCAGGTCCTGTTCATGTCGGAGGAGGGTAAGATGAGAGTTGAGAGCTGGGGAATCGTGGTGCCCAGACACATCTAGGGCTCACCACTGCTGACTCTGACCTTGACACAAATAGCCTCACCGTGCACATTCAGCTAATATTTAGATGTAGCATAATAGAAAGTCAGCCTGTACAAGATACACACGCTAATCTCCTCTCTGTGTTGTTAAATGTTACTGGGGCATGCTCCATTCTACAGTTGGCTAGGAAATCTTTCGGTCCGAAGCCTAGAAAAAAACCAGCCAGTCATCCTTCCAAGAACATACTAGGTTGACATTTGCCATTAATCCAGTTCTCTGACATACATGGAGTGCCACGCATGAGTTCCAGTTATCAGGAAGAAGGGAAGGTCACAAGACAGAAAAAGAAACATGTAGTAAAGGATTCTTCCTCTAGGCAAGAAGTCAGATCCCTGAGACATCACGAACACAGAGCCAAACTGAACGTGTTGCCATGGTGCCATGATGAAGGGTATTAGAATGGCGGGAAGATGAACGGGGCGCGGCTGGGGATAGGGCTGGGGGAGCCTAGAAAGATGTGGATTTTAAAGTTGGGTAGCTTTATAAAGCACACAATGAAGATAAGCTGGCATTAGTACCACAAAGCTCCACCAGTGAAAGACATGGAGGTAAAACAGGGTTCACCGAAAATAGCAAGGCCGTGCTGGTGGGCTGTGGAAGTGATGAAGGCAGAGATCGTGAGGATGACTAAAGCTGGGCCTGTTAAACAATGGACTCTACAGGGCTATGGGTGTAGGATAAGGAGTTTTGACAACATGGAGCCTCAAGGATGTTGTTTAATTGGGGACATGACAGCTCTGGGTTGTAGGAAAGCCTCATCAATGTTGAGGGGTGGTGTGAAGAGAAATTAGAGAAACCTCTCTTGAGGTCATGGCTGCAAAGTAGTGAGAATGTTGCAACCAGGACTTTCTCATTGTGGAAAGAAACCAAAGACTTTTCCATGGTGATTCTCAGACCTGTCAATGTGACTGTCAAGGCCAACTATCCCAAAGGGAGATCGAGTTGACTCCTGTTTTTATTTAACCCGTTATAGCTAAATGTTTTCATCTCTATGTATAGTCTATATCCATTGGCTAGTGCAATGGTTTATGGTGTTTCATTTTTGTGCGTGTCCCAGAGATGGTGAGTATTGTTTAATACTCACGGGCTGTCTCAGTCTCGGACCAACCACCTGTTTGTTAGCTGAGTGGTAAGCCGGTGGCTACAGTGGTTCAGCTGGCCAATGCGTAGATCAGGGTCTACTTCTGAGAACGGCCTAGGCTATAACAACAGAGAAAGCAAGAACTATATGGTGCCAGTCAGGAAGGCTGGTGTCCTATGCTTTCTTTTTTCAACTCCTTCACCCAGGTCATTAATATCCACTGTCAGTTTGTTAGGAATCTAGAATCATCTAGCAGGCAAACCACTGAGCTTGGCTGGGAGAGGGTCTCTAGATTGGGCTAGTTGAAGTAGGAAGGCCCATGATCAGTGTGTGCAGCTGACGTCCCAGACAGACCACAAAGGAGCAGCTGAGCTGAGCCTCAGTACTGGGGGCTAGAGACAGGAAGAGGCAAGCGATGGCCTCAGACTCCCCTGCCACACCCTCCCCACTGCGGTGCTCTGGACCCCAGAACTGTGAGACTCAGTCTGTTTGTCATGTATTTTGTCACGGACAAAAGAGAAAAGTAATTAATCCCGGAAATATCTAATGCCATCCCTGCCCACAGCCTCACTAGCGCACTAGCCTAAGCCTCAGGGTCAAAAGATTTGATGAAACCTCTGGCCTGGGCTTATATTTACTGGTCCACAAAAGTATACACTAAATCTTACTATCACCTCGAATAGACCAAACACATATGCAGTACTTATATGCCCAGCCCTTCACATGCAATAATCAAAATACTGGTGTCATTATCTTCATAGGCTCAGAGGACTCACCTGACTGCCCTAAAGTCACCCTTTAGAGTCACATCTCAGACCCTCCGTGTTCTTTACCTGTGGACCATGTGCGAAGGTTTCTTCTACACCTGCCTGAGGAAGGATGCTTGGGAAAGCTGGATAGATGGGGAGGGTATTGTGTTTTTATTCTCACCGGAAAGGATGCCGTATTTTCTGAAAAGGACATTAGATAAACTTGCCACTTCGGGCTTTTGTGGGAGCAAGGTAATTTTTCTCTCCATGCACCAGGAACATTCAATTATTTTCCATCTTTGGTATTTAATGTGTGTGTGCCCCACCTCCTTCCGCCATATCCCTCCTCTCAAAGACAGCTCATATAAAGGCCATAAAATACCTGACTATTGAGCTGCAGTTTCGCTCCTAGACACGGAAAGATCTGGTGGTAATAGCAGATGAGCCCTTCTGTCTTCTTGTCCTGGAGGATGACTTAAGAGGGGATGTGCCTGCCAATGATGATGTGAGGCCTTTCGGTGATTCTTCCCAGATGGGACGATGTCATCCAGCAAAAGCCAACCTCAGGCGTTTCAGCTGAGGAAAGCCAGGGTAGCCAGGGGCTGGCTGCCACATTCCAGCTGAAAAGTAACTGTGAACGTGTCAAGGTCACGTGGCAAACCTGCAAAGCGCAGTAGGAAATAACATAACAATGTGTGTCCACAGCCCCTGGCAGTGACGTGAGAATCAAAAGATGTCTCAAAGGTATGCAAGGGATGAGAGCTTCCAGCTGCAGTTGCAAGCCCACTTTCCCCTCCTCTGGCTTCAATAGTTACAGCAGCAGAGGCACTGAGCCCAACTAGCTCCATGCTGATGGGAAACACCATGCGGCTCCTCCCACCAGAGGCTGGATTCGCACAAGCGCTCAAGAGGAGCTAAGAGAGATTGAACGTGTCTTACAGAGATGGTGATTAAGTGTTGGGGACAGGGATAGGACTTGAGAGACTTTTTTAAAGATGATATATATTATGTTTGAAAAACAGATAATTCCCAAGGTTAAAAGTAGATGAATAGAGAATATATACATTATGAAGTATTTAACGTGGAATGTCTTAGAATAATGAAATCATGGGTAGAGTCTTGGGGTATACAGGCATCTAACTCGAGTCTGGTGTGTAAAACATGATGTTCTAGAGGTAAAAACACTATTTCTTGAGACATAAACTGGGTTGTATAGAATATAAAATGGGTTCTACTGATGTTTATAGGACTTTGGGCAGCATATGGGATGTGGAGGTAAAATGTAACCTACATGTATATCTGTCTGTCTGTTCATCTACTCACCCATCTACCGGCTCATCCATCTGTCTACTTACTTAGCTCTGCCTCCACCTCCCCCTGTTCCTCTACCACTCCATTAAATAGGATGAACATGTCTGAAAGGAACAAAATCCAACCCCAGCAAAGAATAGGTTTTTCGAGAACTCTAACTATGACTTTTCGATCCTCCACCCATTAGGGCAGCAAGCTAGGAAGACTGTGAGGCAGGTGGGTAAGGGTGGGCTAGGTTAACCGTGAAATACTGAAGCACAGAAATTGAAACTGAAACACGAAATCTCCTAACCTGGGACCTTGGAAAGATTCAGAGAAAAGTCACCAGGTTGCAAAGACCAGGCAGGAACTTAAAGCCAGGGTACTTGGAAGCCTAGTGTGGGCTGAATGCCCACAGTCACTTGCCCCGAACACCACAAGCAGGAGGCTGAACTGTGAGCTGTGTCCGCTCTGAACCTGAGCAGTCCATGTTTCCTCCCGGCAGAGGCATGGTCCCATCGATACAGAGGCGACACAGGATGGAGCAGAAGCAGGGGGAGGAAGCTGAGGTCCCAGCTCACAACATCACTGACTCGCTCCGGAGAGTGAAATAGTCCCTTAGCCATGAATGAAGCCGTGAAGGTGGACTTAGGGAGCCTGAGCTCGGCACGAGCCTTGCCTGCCGCTAGACTCGGGGTTCAGACTTGTTGGGTCTTAAAATTCTCACAGATGGGAGCTGATTTCATTCAGGGGCTTTTGAGATGTGCTATAAGACTAACGCCTACATTGCCAGTGCCATTCCAATGGCTCCCCTGGCAGAGCAACCCATGTTTCATTTTCTTTCTTTCTTTCTTTATTTAGTTATCTTTTATTATTATTATCTTTGCTCTATTTATCTATTCATTTATTTATTTATTATCTTTGCTTTGTTAGGTCCTTTTTGTTTGGCTGGTCTATTTTTTTGTTTGTTTAAGGTTTTTATTGTTTGGAGACAGAGTCTTTCCAGGTAGCATACGTTGTCTCCCAGACAACCGTTTGTGAGACCCTTGACATTCAGCCTGCCCACATGTTCGGGGGGGAAACCTCAGCCTGTTCAGCCTCAGGTTAGGAAATGCCTCTTGCTGATCTGTGGGGGGGGGCGGGAGTTCAGCCTCCTCTCCCTTCAATAAGAGCTGCCCCGATAATGGAGAGGCGCCCTGATAATGGAGAGGTGCCCTCATGAGGTGCTGACCCTCGTGAGCTGCGGCTTTGGCTTTGTGATGTTCTCTGGGAGACGTCCCAGCTTCAGGGGGCCAGTGATGTAATTCAGGACACTGTTCCCAAGATTGATTTAAAGGAAGAGGCGGGTGAGTCATCCTTTAACAGGACAGCTTTGCGCCTTGGTCACTTGTCGCCGGCATTATAAAGTGGAAGTCGTCAGTTAAGCACGGGATTGGAGATTTGTTTGGACATAGCTCATCTACAAGTACTGAGTGTCTCACCTCGGGAGTCTCCCGTCACAGCTCATCCTCCTCGCAGACAGAGCCACAATTTTCTTGCCAGCTGTCGGCTCCTTGCTATGGAGACTCGTTCTCACCCAGCTGAAGCCAAGTCCTGGCATCCCCCACAGTCATAAATGCATCTCCACTCACAGGGCTCCTTTGCCATTGGCGATTAAGATGGATTAAGATCCCTTGACGACTTTCTCAGATGGGGAAGTGATTTCATGTGTATTGTGATCCAGGTGTAGTGCTCTGGAAGAAGCTCGGGTCTGAAAACAGCCCAAGATGAACAAACTTGCCTCGCAAATAGGAGGAAGCAGATCTCAGCGCTGCTTGGGTGCGTGGTGATATCTCACTGTCCCTGCTCCACTGTGCTTCCCCGGGATGCTAAATTGTGCGAAAATCCCCTTAGTAGCCACCTACTTAATGCAAAAAGTAAAGGTGCAGACACGTTTACCTCCTACAGGGTTTATACGCATGTGCATTCAATACATAGTTATCTTGAGTATTGTCTATGTGCTTATTATGTGTTTGTCCCGAAAACACAGCAGTGAACAAAGACCAAAGATGACAGTCCTCAATGGTGGGAGTTGTCCAGAGAGAGAAAAGAAAACCAGATGAATTAAAAGTGCAATGGGGACCAGGGACAGAGGACCGGGACAGAATAAGACAGAACTGTGTGTCTGGGGGCATGCCAGGGGGATGGAGGGCAGGTCACACTGAGGTGGTGCTATGGCATGTGACTGAGGAGGACAGCATCTTCCCCAGAGCTAGGACGGGCAGCTGTGAAGGTGACTGGTACAAAGGGTGCTAGGTGACCCAAAAAGTGACTCCTGGAAAAACCGGTTATCGATTTAGGAAAGGTCTTAGCATTTTGGTTTGAAAGGTTTTTTTTCTTCTCAGTGTGGAAATAGTTGCTTGTCTTGTAAGCATATGGGCCTGAGTTCCATCGCTAGAACCCACATTAAACAAAAAGAAACTGGGTATGGCAGCGTTACTGTCTAGGGCCAAGGTTCTCAACCTTCCTAATGCTGAGACCTTTTTATACAGTTCCTCACCTTGTGGTGATCCCCCCAATCATGAAATTATTTTTGTTGCTACTTTGTAACTGTACTTTTACGAATTGTAATTTAAATATCTGTGTTTTCCATGATCTTAAGCAACCCCTGTGAAAAGGTCCTTCAACCCCCAGAGGGGTTGCAACCCACAGCTTGAGAACCTCTGCTCTAGGGACTCTCTTGATCACATCATTTTCTCTACCAGTTTCAAAGGGGTGAAAAGCAGGAAAAGGCACAGCTGGCAGCAGGGGACAGACTGTACTAACAGTGAGGACACTCTCACACAGCAAGACACAGAGTGGACTCTCTGGAACAGAAACCCATTTTGTTCTGGGGGCTGGGGGTTGGAAGTGGCTTTGGTGACCTGAGATGGGTCCTCTTCCAAGAATCTTAGATTTATCAATTTAAAAAAAGAAAAGGGAGCTGGTCAGCCCATGGTCTTGGGTAAATGTGTTTATGATGGCATAGGGCAGGCCCCTCCCTAATTTTGGTTTTGGTCAACTTCGACAAATAAGTGGAGCAGATAGGCCCACAACCTCAGGTAAACATGATCAGGAACAGCCATGAGACTGTCTGGCCAGCCTAGACAAGTCAGCCAAAATGGGGGTCCTGCTGGCAGGAGAAAAAGCCTGGCAGACCTTTCTCTCAGATCAGGGAATAAGAAAGAAGCCCAAGGTCTTTATTATCTATCCACGGCCCCTCTCCCTGTTTGTATGCTTGTCATGGATGAGTCTGGTTTCTAGTTCCCTGGTGGCACCCATTTGGAATCCCAGCCCTGAGGAGGATCCAGGTAGATCCCTGGGGCTTCCTGGGCAGCCAGACTTGCCTACTGAGCAAGTTCCCAGCTAGTGAGAGACTCTGTCCAAGAGGGGAAAGTGGTAAAAACTGAGGTTGTATGTCCCTACCTCCCACCTCCTACACACACACACACACACACACACACACACACACACACACATGCATACATACACACACACGAGAGAGAGAGAGAGAGAGAGAGAGAGAGAGATTCCATCAGGATTTCAGGAGGAACCACATTCAGTCTTTAGACTGCTTGCGCTGCCGTCTCAATAGCATAGAGTGCCGTCACTCAATGGCATGCTCGGTCTTTCCGTTCATTTGTGTCTTTAATTTCCTGGTTGTGTTTCACAGACTTCAATGGTGGCATCTTTTGCTCTGTAGTTAATGTCCTGAGGGTTCTGTTTTCTATGTTCTAGTTCTTCTGTTGGTAGTCTTCACCCAGAGATCTCTTGTTTTCATTTGAATGACAGTTGGAGTCGCCTGCCTAAGGGTCTCTGTCAAGGCAGCCTCAAGCAGCATCTGACCTGCAATCTCTTCTTCCGCCCCCAGGAAGATGGAACTCTCCTTGCTCAGAGCAAAGCTATCTGGAAATTTCCACTTATCCTCAGCACCACAGTTCCTCTTTCTGTGGAATGGTACCAGCGGCCAGTTACTAAGAAAGTTCGGGGGGACAGAAAGAGTCACATTTTTGAATGGAGGAAGAATAGGATCAGCCATCTCTCACAGTGAGAGGGAGGGAAAAGAGACAGGCAACCCTTGCCCTCATTTTCAATTTCAAGCGTTTCCTCAGGGGTGAAGAAAACCACGTGTGGTCACAAAACCCAATACTGAAACAGCGTCCCCTCCCTTTTATCTGTCACCACATGCTGAACACTGCCGTGTGTGTGTGTGTGTGTGTGTGTGTGTGTGTGTGTGTGTGAATACCACTCTCAGAGAGTTCAGAACACACATGTTCTTCTTAACTTCTACCAGACTTGAGATCTGCCAGCGAGACAAAGACGATCCTGGAAGGAACTGGCAAGGAGGCCAGCGGTGGATAACAGTCAGAAAGCAGGGGTCTCCTGGGACAACCCCTAACTCCTTCCCACTCAGGTGTAGGCACCACCCCCAACCTCGCTGGATCTCGGTTTTGTTGATCTCGGTTTTGTTGCCCATAAAACAGATCGGACGAGACACACTAAATGGAAGGCATTGTGTGATCTTCGTGGAGAAGGTCGACTGTCAACATGTGCTAACAATGTGTTGCTCCGGGCCAGGCCTCCAGCCCCAGCCACCGGAGTTGCTTGGGAGGCATCTGCCAGGAGCAAGCGAGCGCTCCAGCCTCTGAGCCGCATTTCTGAGTCCAGCTGGCAGCAGATGAAGGCCGGCTCTACCCAGCTGTGCAGCTTCAGGCCCGGGTTCCAGGGTCCCTAGGCTGACAGCCACTGTGACTCAGCCACTTATCGGGGGACACCTGTCTGGATTCTGGTCTACTCTCACTCCCCTTCATGAAAAGGAGCCTTCGGGGCTCCTTCTAGGCAAGGGATTCTGCTCTGGGGCGGTCACTTCAGGGCCGTGCTGTCTATGTGCTGGGGTGAGACAGAAACTTTGGGGCATTTATTTTTATTTTTATTTTAGGGTTTATGTGCTGGGGTGGGACAGGAACAGCCACTTCAGGGCCGTGTTTTTAGGGTGTATTGCGGGGGTGGAGCAGAGCCAGCCAGTGTGTCTTAGGGTGTATGTGCCATGGTGACATAGTTTGTGGTTTGTTTAGGTCAGAAGTACAATAGTTGACTGAGTGGATGTAGCTCTCTGGCTCCCTCCTCACTCTCTAAATTTGAGGCCTCTGGTGCCCAAAGTCTGAGAAAGATCTTCCGAGAAGAAGAAGGTGAGGGTATCAGGGGAAAGGAAGAAGCCAAGACCAACAGGAACTGTCACTGTTATCTCTGGATGTCCCATGGTGGTCTCTGGACATGTGGGATTTCTGAGGAAGCCACAAGAGCTTTCTCGGGGAAACGGGGTCGATCTCTGTGTTCCCCACTGGAGTCAAGCTTTCCCTAAGCCTTTTCCTTCTTCTCTCCATCCCTTTTCTCAAACTTCCCTGCGTCCTTAAATGCCTTCTGAAGAGGAAATCGGGGCAGCCAAGATATTAATAGGAAAAATTCAACACTTTCCTGCTGAGCCCACCCAGGATGTGATAGTTACCCCAAAGCAGGAGTCCTGAGGGGTAGACAGATACAGTAGCCAGGGAAACATTTGCAGAAGAAGAAAGAGAAGGGAGAAGGTAGGACACATTCAGCATCCCAGGTGACCACTCCCCCAGGCCACCCCAGCTTACAGAACCCCCTCCCAGATGCTTCCCCAATGCAGAGTAGGCAGAGCAGGCTCCAGAAAGTATCCCGATAGAGGGAGGGAGAGCAATGTGAGGGACGATCTCTGATTGTGAAAACCATCATAGAGCATCTGACGGCTGTCACCTTCAGAATCACACAGGACTCCACGGCCAGAAACAACAGATTTGAATATCGGCGTGACGAATTTAAGATAGTAGGAAGGACCTCCAGCCACAGAGCTGCGCAGTCCTGTAAGAGTCAAGCCTGTGGAGCAAAAGCCTTTCTCTTTGGAGGCTGCGCAGTAAGTAAGAGTCCGTCCTCTGTGTAAGAGGATCGGCAAGGTCCTTGCCAGAGCCCAGGCTACCTCACCTCTAATTTTAGCACTCCCCGAGTTATCTGTGGTCCCCACACCATTTCATCTACTTCCTTTGATGTTAGCTGTCTCTAAGAACTCAAGACCAGGTGCACTGCAGGAAGAGACACGCTCGGCTCAAGGCTGTCACTCTGCCCTCTCCCATGGTAGCAAGAAGAATACATTGTTTAGATTGTGAAGTACCGACTCCCAGTTTGAATTTAAATACGGCCTCTCAGGTTGTGGGGGATGATCTTGGTGCCAACACCCACGCAGTAATCTCTAGTCAGCCATTTGACTCTTCCTTATGAGATTTTATTCACGTTTTTATTGTGATGTGAGTGAATGTAACTGAAGTCTCTCCTGTAAGGACAGAAAGTGGCGGGAGAGCCATGAGAGCGTGATTCGCATCGTGAAAACGGCAGCTTAGTCATTTTCTTCTCCTAAGAAAATATCTTCACTTTGGCTCAGGGTTTTTTTTTAGAAGAAATCTTAAGTTCAAAAGTATTCTTTTGTCTCAAAAGTTAATCTCATGGAAATGTTGTAATATTTCTACATTTTGCAAAAATATTATGATGGTATCTATAGCCTATTGCTTAAGACCTTGTGTGTGCATGTAAGAGAGAGAGAGTTTGTGTGTGTTTAATTGGGCAGTTTATGAGTGTGCTTGTGTGTAGACATATGTCTTTTCAATTTTCATATTTATATGTGTGTGCACACATGTGTATGTGTGTTTCTATGGGTGTACATGTATATGTGGGTACGTGTGTATGATGGGGAATTCCTCAGCTGTTGCCCACCTTGTCTTTTGAGCCAGAGCTTTCATTAGTTGGTGGTTCCCCAATTAGTCTGGGGCTCCCCAATCAGTCTGGCTGGCAAAACCCGGGTACCCTCCTATCTCTTCCCCTTGGTACCCACTCCAGGCCTGAGATTACAAAGTATTTGTTTATAATTCAAGCTGTTTTACATGGGTTCTGGGGATCAAACTTAAATCCTCTTGTTTCTGCAGTGAGCATTTCACTGCCAGACCTCTCCTCTAGCCCTGTTGCTCTCTTTTAACCTCTTGCCTTCATTGTGTACAGAAGAGTGATAGACCTGAGGAGGGGGAGCCGCGTCAGAAGCGCCAGGGTTCCTGCATCCTTTTCGGCAACCCTGTGTCAATGAATGCTTTGTGGCGGGGCAGAGTCCATCAGAGCAGGGCAGAGCAGGGCAGGGAGAGAAAAGAGCTTGAGATTCCCCCCTCCCCGCCCCCAGCTGTTATTTGAGAAGTGCCAACACTATTCCAGGAACTCTGCTTTTAGGCCAAAGAGTCTGCCCTCCTCTGCCCCATGGCCCCCAGAAGCTTGTGGTCTACTTCATAAACACGTCCACCATGCTTGAAAAAGAGTCACCAAGGGCCAGACATGTGGCATGGCAGGTACCGCTGAAGGGATGTCCAGGACAGGATCGAGACACTCCCCAGGTCCCCCTGCGACAGCCTCCCTTTCTTCCCTTGGCCTCTTCTGTATCCCAGCTTAGGCTTCCCTGTCTGCTACCTCGCTGGACTCCTCTCCTCAGAGTCCTGTCTGAGCCCCATTGCTGGGCGGAGGGACCAGATCATAGCTCAGACCTGCTTCAGTGGGGCCCGGCACTTGGAGGAGCTTAAAGATGGTGCTGCCTGGATCAATTCCAGACCAGTGGCAAGGGGAGACCACATCAACAGGGCCACCCCTCCTGGTCTGGCATTGCATGACTTTCCATACATGCTTCTCTCACCCACTTCCCTGGGTCCAAAGGTCTGAAAAAGAATCCTGCCTGGATGTAAGGGTGTCTTAAGGGGGTAGAATGACAGGCACAAGAATGTGTGTCCCTCTACCCCAACATGTTCGTGAGACAGAGAAAGGACATAGGGACGAAGTAGAGAAAAAAAAACCATTAGCTCCCAATGACCTAACCTATAAACACCATGATAGCAGAGTACAAGAAAATTACAGCATTTAGATTTTAAATTATACCCAAGAAAGTAGCTAGTACCAATCTTTCCGCAGGACAAGGTCACCCCCTCAAAGAGAGCTGTGATTACTATTGAGGGGGAGGGTGTATGTTTGTGTGTGTGTCCGTCTGTCTGTCTGGTCTGTCCGTCCGTCTCTCTCTCTCTGTGTCTGAGTGATGCTAAGACTTGAACCCAGGACCTTATACATCCCAGGCACAAATTCTACCACAGAGCTCTACCCCCAGTTCTGTGCTCTGGCTTCATATGATGATGCCAATGTGTTACTCACACTATCATTTGAATTTACCAAAACCAATAAGAAGTTGGTTCTCAGGTCATTTGGTTCCACCCTTTGTGGTCACAACTGGAAGAACCGAAAGTCTGCCGGGAAGGGTGGAGCGCAATGTGTGTGAGTCCCTGGGAAGTTGTGGTCCATGGCCAGGTTCTGGAGTCAAAGGCGGCCCTTTCCTCACCCAGCCCTCTACGATTCTCCCAGAGCCTGTCAGGTGGTCAAGCTTCCCTTCCGGCCCCAAGGCCACCGGTTCCAGCCCAGCACTGACTCGTGCCCTCCTGCATTTCCTGCACCCTGGTCATGCACCAGTCTGGGGGACAAGTCACAATCCCAGGCAAGAAGCCAGCCACTGTCCCAGAAACTGGCTGAAGACTCCGGGTGATGGGGGCAGAAGTGGCCAGTTGGTATTTAGGCGGGAAGAGGTTCCCGGTCTCTGAGGTGGCTTGCAGTTATTGGCTAATCAGGCTGAGGTCTGTATCTACACGGGAGTTTAAGGTACAAAACCTGAGGATGTGGATAGAGAGGAGTGGCAGGACACTTGCCTAGCATGGACAAGGTGCTGGGTTCAGTTCTGGGTACAAAGTCATCATCATCATTAAAGTTTTCATTAGTAGGGGGAAAAAAGCTATTGTTTCAATCAGGAAGCTGGCAATCTGAGTAGATGTTTTGTCTTTTGCAAACTTACAACATTTCTTTGGTAATTATTCTGAATTTTAAACATTGACTCGCTTCCATAAAGAAACTGTCACCCTTCCTGGGATGTTCTGGTACCCTGAAACAATCTCACAACTGTCAAAGTGAGTTCCCCTCCTGGGGCCATGACCTCAATTTTCTCCTCCCTTCAGAGGGAGACACCTTGTTTGTGTGCCAGCAGAGCTATGGAGAGGAGTCTGTGGCAGCCACTCCAGAGGGGACGGCTTTCCCCAAAGCTACTTGCCTGGCTCCAAAGGACAGGAGGAAAAGTAATTGTTTAGGAATAGTCAGGAGGACAGAATCCCAGGAGATAACTAGGAAGAAATCAGAACATGGAATTTATTCTAGGCCTTTACTCCGGTAGTGTGTGTGTGTGTGTGTGTGTGTGTGTGTGTGTGTGTGTGTGTGTGTGTGTGTGTACACATACACACATATACCTGAAGATCAGCACACAAGGTCATCTCCTCTGGGCGCCTGTCCTAGATCAGGTAACTCTGAGAAGGCAGCTTCAGTGGTAAGTCACTGAGAGGCAGGTAACCCATCCTTAGGGGAGTTTTGTTTGCCTTTAGACTTTCCAATCACCTCAAAATTGTTCTTTTAAAACCATGGTTTTCGCTATCCATCATTAATATGACCTGTGTTTTATATCACCCTACCTTCTCACTAAGTCCCTTTGCATGGTTTTAATCCACTAAGACAGAAAGCTTGCATTTGCTTGGGACCCCCTGGAGACTTGTCAAGCCCTGGAATAGCCTCACCTCCTCTTGGAAGAAGCACCTGAGAAGCACACACAGAGTGGAATATCTAGGAGCAGTATGGAAGCAGCTAACGCCCCTCCCACCAACCCTACACTCCCCTCAGGCCCCTTACACTCTTCCAGGCAGAGAAAAAAAAGCATGACCCTTTTGGAGAACCCTGGGCCTGGCTGCCAGTTCCCCCAGAGGCCGGGCACCAGGGCGTCTCTGTGTTCCTTCCTACCAATGTCAGGGCCAGCTGCCTACAGAGTCATTCTTTTTATTGCTGGACTTGTGGAGAAACAAAACTTGCAAAGGTCCCTCTGACCACAGCTGGCTTGCTCTGTAACCCCAGCTGGACATTCTGGAAACTGGCTGAGTGTGAACCAGCTGGGTTCTGCAAGACTGCCAAGAGGGCATGTGTCTGAGCATGTGACCACCACGTGTCAAAGGACATTGCCGCTCAACGTGCTAGCTCTACCCATTTGTCTTGTTTGATTTCCTCATCATTTCTATTTTTTGGAAAGCAAACTCGATTTTCCTGCCCTGTTACTCTCTAAAATTGTAAGCTAGCTGTTGATTGACACATGGCCTTCTCTTATAGTTTATTATCTACATGGGATGTGGCCTACCATCAGTCTTTCTTCCTTACTTATCCCCAGTGCCTAGAACCACACCAGACTCCAGGTCACCTAAGGGGCTCATTTTTTTTTTTCTTAAGGAGAAATTAAGACACCAGTTGATCACCTCCAGCTGCAGGGTTGTGACCTGGGTTCTTGGCTTTTGCTCCAGGCTGTTGGGGTTTCCACTTATACCAAAAATAGCAAAGCTATCAGTCTTGTACACCTTAGCATGAACTAAGAGGATGTCTCAAATAGGAGGTAGAATGGTAAAGGTTGTTACAAGAGTTCTGGGTGCACCTGTTGGCAGAGGCTGCTCATTCATTTCCTGATCACCCAGACCCAAAAAATCACACAATAACTATTAATTACAACACTGTTTGGCCTATTAGCTTCTTACTAACTAACTCTTATATCTTAAATTAATCCATTTCTATTAATCTGTGTATTACCATGAAGCTGTGGCCTACCAGTAAAGGTTCTGGGCATCTTTCTCCTTTGGCAGCTACATGGCATCTCCTTGACTCTGCTTACTTTCTCTTTATTTCTGTTCAGATTTCCCACCTGGCTTTACTCTGCTAAGCCACTGGCCGAAACAGCTTCTATATTAACCAATGGTAATAAAACATATTCACAGAATACAGAGGAGAATCCTACATCGTGCACCATACTGGGCCTTCCCTCCCTTCTGAATCCAATATATTGATATGATCCCCTTTGAGGCCCTAAGGGTCCCCAAGCTAGGAAAATCACATGTTCTACTTCTTGCCCAGTGTCCTGAAGTTGCTTATGGTCAGCTACTAGATGAGAATGCACCATGCCTTAGCACACTGAACCGGATTTTCAAGGGACTGTCACATCCAAAGTGTCAAAGGCATGGGACAGTGTGATGGGTGTGAGAGAAGTCTCTGAAAGCTAATGGCAGGATGTTGAATCTTTGTGGCTTAGCTCTCTCTGCAGAGACGGGGGAAGTAGCAGAGGCTCCGTAGAGCTCACCAGCTGCAGCTCTCCACCTTTGGGTGCACCTCGGTGAGACTGGGGGCCAGGAGGAGCTCGGCCGACGGGGAGGGAGGGCGAAGCCCCAGGTGCAGGAGCAGTCTGAAAGCAGAGGATGATCTTACGGCACTGAGCAGAGCAGGCCTGGACCAGTAGGAGTTGCTGGAATTCAAGGGTATCCCCAGCCCAGCCTCCAACTAGGCTCATTTGCATGTGTCTGTGCTTTGGTGCTCATGCTTAGAGAATTCAAGTCAATTTATAGCGGGTAGTTTCTGGGAGCACACTGGAAAACTCCTCCCAGAGCAGAAGGGGCCAGCAGAAATCAGAAACCAAACCCAGGTCTACGACTTCTGGGCCTCCCCTATACTCGGAATGGAAGCTATTTCTCTGCCTGACTCTTGTGTTGTGACTTGGGGCTCTGCTCCAGGACCAACCCCACCCACAAAGCAGCAGCATCCAGGTCCTCTAAGAAACCGTGTGGTTGTTTGTTGGTTGGTTGGTTGGTTTGACTCTACTTTTTCTTTGTAATGGATTTGACTGAATTCCTCTTTAGACTGAGTTGCTGAAGATCATAAGAAGTTCTCAGGTCATTCTTTGTCGGGACAAAATAAGTCTCTCCTCCTCCTTCCCCTCTCTCCTCCCCTTTTCCTCCCCCTCTCCCTCTCTTCTCCCTTTTTGGTCTTATGTGAATTTTTCTTAATGATGTCAGACTTCAAAGACGCTCCCCAACCATTTATATCCCCAGCAGACTTGCGCCTAGGATTCGGTCTCCCGTATTGGTGAAAGGACTGTGTTGCTGACATATGTCCCACCTTCCCTTGACTCCCCTCTGTCTCCCCTCAGTCACTTAACAAAGCCCCTTCAATTTCTCTCCCTGAATTATTGTGTCAGGAATCAGCAGCTGTCCCTGGGCCAAGCCCTGAGCTCTGGTGACTTCATGCTTCCCTTTCGTCCGGACACCCTAATCTGCCTGCTCCCTGCCTGTGTCAACGCCTTGCACCCCTAGCACGCCTGGCTTTCCTCAGCAGTTGCCTACATGCTCCTGTTCTCCCTCAGTACCCAAAGTCCTGGCCACAAGGTAGATGAAGCCAGAGCTAATTGAATCTTTGGGCGATGATTCAGAGACTTAAGCCTGATTGTCTGACCCCAAAACCACACAGTGGGGAGTTTAGACACCAGCAGTCAAAACAACGTTCTGGGTTCAGCCATTGATTGAAGTTCAAAGGAACACAGATGGGAGTCAGAAAGTTGTAATGGCGAGGGTGGGCCCAAGAAATACACTCACCTGGGCATGGAGCCTCATGGCTGAGGCTTCCTGAGCCTTTAAATCACGGCAGTAGCATTGGGAATGGCTCCAGGGACAGTGTGACCCTCTGGGTGGGGCTTCCTGACGAGGCAGGAAAAACTGGGTGGTCAGGGCTCCAAGGACTGCTATAATAGATCACATAAACAGGGTGCCTGAAAATAACAGAAATTTGGTCTCTCGCAGCTCTTGGGTGAGAACGTTCCGGGACACCACTCTCCACCAGAAGGAAACAATCCCCCCTTGCTCCTTCAGGGTCTGGGAATCCAGACATCCTTGTTTGGACTACAGCGGCCTGCATGGTTTCAGGCCAGGCCTCTGTCTTTATGGTGTGCCTTCCCCATGAGCCTCTGTGGGTCTCCTCTTCAGAAACAGCACTGGTCATTGCTTTAATAATACCCCGATTCACTGTGACTGCCCCCTAATGCATCGCATCCGTAAAGACTGTTCTTTGGGAGTCTTAAACCAAGAGCCCTGGGAAGATCTGAATACTGGGGGAGATGATAAGGGCCCCCAACTCCTTTGTTGCCTGGCCCATAGGCTCCAGTGTCCCTGTCTTTTGACACTGGCAGCTGCTGACCCACGATGGTGCTTGGTGTCCAGTCCTGAGCATTCACCCTTTCACCATGAGGCTGTGCCAACCTTTGGTGGACTACCAGAGGGATGATGGGAGTTGGAGGAGACCAGACGTTAGCACAATGCTTCCTTGAAGGTGGAACCAGATTTCAAGGGCCTTAGTGATGGATCCAAAGAGTCAGCCTGCAGCGGTCTCTAACAGAGACCACCAGACACTTCTAGAACACCACACTGTAGAAGGCGGCACTGGTTGGTGTAAAAGGGCTGCCATCCTATAACACAGAAGTGAGGTGATTCCCACATGTGAGGAAGGAAAACCAGCCCACTGAGGATGACTGTGAGAATCCCATATGGACTCTGAGGACCCCCCGATTTCAACATGTAAAGCTGGATCAGGACAGGAGCGAGGCTGTGGCTGACCTTGGAATGTTTCAATGTTCATCAAAGGCTAAGAGCTTTCGGAGCAGATGTGGTGCTGGCTCTGAGATAGTGCATTCGGAATGTTCCTCTACTCACACTTTTGGCTTCTTCCCCATCTCCCATCCTCACTCCTATTGGCTGTACTCACTCTCCATCCCTGTGTAGTCGCTCTGGGCTCCATGCAGGGGAAACTGTGATCATCTTTGCTCAGCCATGATGGTCCTGAGCCCTGAGCTCATAGGACAAATGTTTCCCAAGCTGTAGCTTCCTGCTCCGTGAGCGTGTCACGAGCCTCTGTGGCTGGGTGGTGGAAGAACAAGTGTCTTTCCTGTGGTATGTTCCTCCTAACTAACCCCGTCCATGTTTCTGAAGAGAGCTCTCCATTCTTGAATGATTCCCTCAGAATGGGAGCTGCAAGCTGCTTTTTTGTGTGTGTGCAAATGTTACCACTCCCTTGCTAGTCTGACTCATTTTCTAGGGATGCAATCACAACACAGCTTCAATGGAATCGTGTTTCCAGTTTAACCTGTGCACCGCGGATACCACTGCTCCTTGCATGGCTCTCCCACCATGCTTTATTTCTGGTGCTGTTTCCAGACCTGGCCCTGGACGGTACCCAACCTCCATCTCCAAGAAGAGTTTAACTACTGGGAGGGCCCTTTCTTGAGAAGAGTACCAAGGACCTGTTAGCTCTACCAGGACCCCAGTCCCCCTATAGCCTCAGTCATCGCTCAACCAATATTCCACAGGCTCTAGTTCCCAGAGACCCCTGCTTCCTACTTCCTCTTCAAAGACGCATAAGCTCCATATGGCTTCTCTCCATCCTCTCCTCTCCCCTGCCCTTCTTTCCTCCCCCTTTCCTCTCCTCTCCTCCTCCCTCTCCTTCCCTCCCATTCTGTCCCCTCCCCACCTGTTCTTCCCTCTTCTCCGGAACTCTCTACCAGCTAGGTAGTGCTCTGGCCTTCTTTCTGGCTCTGCTGTCCCTTCAAGCCTCCATCTTCATTCTCTCTTCTACTCCTGCCCCGAAAGCTTCATTTGTCTCCAACCATTTTCCACCCCCACACACCAGAGTTGGAACCAAGGCAATGTAACTATATGGCTGACTGTGCAATTCTAAGGGTCCATTGGTGTGAGAGGTCCTTCTGTCTGTGTGCTTTTATTGGATAATAAAGGAACTGCTTTGGGCCTATAGCAGAGCCATATGGGAACAGAGCTAGGTGGGGAAAACTAAACGGAATGCTGGGAGGAAGGAGGCGGAGTCAAAGAGAGAAGTCATGGAGCTGCCGCCAGAGATAGACGTGGTGAAACTTTGCTGGTAGGCCACGACCTCGTGGTGATGCAAAGATTAATGGAGATGGGTTA
The DNA here is from genome assembly GCA_004026605.1 of Ondatra zibethicus. Taxonomy (NCBI): domain Eukaryota; kingdom Metazoa; phylum Chordata; class Mammalia; order Rodentia; family Cricetidae; genus Ondatra; species Ondatra zibethicus. The sequence continues at coordinate 75,222 of PVIU01007698.1, forward strand.
AATTAAGATGTAAGAGTTAGCCAATAAGAAGCTAGAGCTAATGGGCCAAGCAGTGATTTAATTAATACAGTTTCTGTGTGCTTATTTCAGGTCTAAGCTAGCTGGGAACTAACAAGTAACCCTCCATCCAACAGTCCATAAGGCCTGATCATTCACTCCAAATGACATACATCTCTCTCTCTCTCTCTCTCTCTCTCTCTCTCTCTCTCTCTCTCTCTCACACACACACACACACACACACACACACACACACACACACACCTCTTACAACTTCATAATTGAATCCTGACTGAGCCTAGGACCTCTCCGTCAACAGGAAGTCTTCTTTGCTTGAGTTGGCCTGTGACAGAAATGGTAATGAAATGAGGAGATTGGACTTGAAGGTCCATTTTAGAAATGTGTGCCTAGATGTGTGCCTAGCATGCAGCAGAAGAGACTAAAGACCAAGAGGGTGTTGCTCATGAACTAACAGTAACTGTGTTACCTGCATAAGATTGGGCCCCAGCAATATTTCATCACTGAACAAGGAAGGGTGAAGGGTGTATACGGGTTACAGACGCTTAGTGGTGGCTGGGAAAGAGAGTGTCACTTTCTTTATTGGCGTGACCACTGACATGCTCCCGAGAATAGCCTCTCACTCACACTCATTAGACAAGCATATTTAAACTCAGTGGGTCACACAGCAAAGATGTGACAGTAGGGGATTTTGTTGGGAAGAGGATGGGCTTCAGTGGAGGGAGAGAGGAAGACGGGGGCGGGGTCAGAGGGGTGAGAAGGACAAAAGTCCATCATGTCCATCTATTTAACTGCCGAGGAATTAGAAACTGATTGATGCAATTTATACTAATATATATAAAAAAAAAGGAAAAGAGGTAGCAATTTGGAGTTACAGCACCAGAGGACACATTCATTTATGGATGTGATGAAGGGAACCAAGCAGAAAGACTGGAGGATGGAGTGATGCCCCTCTTCCTGTGGCTGCTTTCCACTGCTTGGCATGGCCCAAGCCACCTGCCCTGGGAGCCCCACCTCACTTGGGATGGCAGTTAGGTAGCTTTGGTAAGACCCACCCTTTGGGGGTTATGTCCCAGCACTAGCCCCTTTTAAAGGAGCAACTTCATGGAGGACACCTAACTATGCAAAAGCACAGGTCTAAGAAACTGTATATTGCTAAAGGAATAGTCATTGTACAACCCAAGCCAGGCTGCTTGGAGAAAGGAGATTTGGAAAAGAGAAGAAAAGCCCAGGGGTGGGTGGTTTGGCTATGGGAACACTTAAACCAAATGGATCAAGTGAATTGTCAAGTAAAATCTTTTGTGAGAAAGCAAAGAATAGTGTTCTTATGCATTCCATGGCTTAGGTAATCCATATATTAGCAAAATATAGTCATTAGTAAACCCTCAAGTAACATGAAAAATATACATAAGATTAATAATGAAGTTGTTGTCTGACTCTCTGATAAACCTCCAAGAGAAAAGAAATCTGTTCTTGGATGAGCCGAGTCCATCTGTACAGCACTAGCTACTGGCTGTCCATACTGTGTTTCTCAAGCTTCTTTTCACCCCGTCCCATCGTGTGTTTGTGTGTGTGTGTGTGTGTGCGCGCGTGCATGCGTAGAGGCCAGAGGCCAACCTCCATTATCATCACTTGAGAGCCATGCGTCTTGTTTGTTTGTGATTGAATTTCTCAGAGGGACCTGGGGCTCGCTGTTTGCTTCTTCTGTCTCCCCCTGCTCAGAATTAGGATCTTAAGTATACAACATCACACCTGACTTTTCGCATGGGTGCAGGGAATTGAACTTAGATTCTCATGCTTTATAGCAAGGGCTTCACCAACTAGAGCTATGTCCCTGCTTCCCAAGGCCTTGCTGTTTTAGGTAAGCATGCATAGCATTGTTAAAGATCCTTGAGTCCATTCATTTCTCAGTAGGACAGCAAAATAAAATTAACATTTCTCAGTTTCCAGAATAATAATACTCTTGCCACTGCCAAGGTTAAACTATAGCCTGTGTAGCCTTCAGCAGGACACAGGGCCCCAGAGAAAAGATCTATTTTTCTCATTTTAGACTGGTGTGGAAGGCGGAGAGTTCAAACCAAGTCCCCCAAGATGTTATTTCAGCCACTTCTCCATATTTGGAACTCCGTAGTTGGCTGTTGATCTGAAAGTGCCCCTTCCAAAAGCTCCCCGTGTTCTCCTTTGATATTTCAGCTTCGTCATCATTTTAGGCCAACATATCCATAGCTGACAGTTCTGCTGATGAGGAGCCTTCATAATGATAGAGTCGGTGCGTAAGTTTCCGCCTACGTCTTTTCTGAGTTGGTGACCTAATTGTAGCTGATCTTTCCAGTAGAAATATTTACTTGTTAACCTCAAGTTATTCCTGGGCTCAGCTGAAATGAAACAAATTGCTTTTTAAGCTGACGATTCCAGGTTCTGCGTCTCATTTTCCGTTTCTGCCTGCCCATTTTTCCATGTCAGTTTTATCTGCTACCTATAAACCATGAAAAACAAATTACTGCGTTCAAATCTTTGGAAAAGGCTACTGGTTGACACAAAATCACAGGGGCTGATGCTTTTCTTCTGTCCAGAGTTTCTGGAAAGGAAATCCTCTTTGGGGAAGACTGAACTTTCCATCAGCAACAGAGAAACTGCTTCTCTTGGGACAGAAGAGGTGGCTTTACAGGAGAAACTGGACCCCAAAGATGTCTGCCCAACTGGGTTTCTACTGCAAGTCTCTTTCTTCAGGGGTTGTTTCAGTTACCTTTGTGGTTGTGACAAAATCAGAAGCAATTTAAGGAAGGGTCTATTTTGGCACAGTTAGAAGGTGCATTCCCTCGGGACAGAAAGCCATGGTGGCCGGACCCTGAGGCACTTAGTTGCATTTGGTCCACAGTCTAGAAGCAGAGAGAGATGGATGCTGGTGTCCACCTCACTTTCAGTTTTCTTTGGTCTGGGACTCCAGCCATGGACTGGTGCTGCCCACAACACTAGGCTTCTCTTCACCTGGCTGAATCTTTCTCAAAACACTCCCATAGACTCATCTTGAGATGTGTTTCCTGTTTAGATGCCATCAAGTGGGCAATGAAGATTAACCATTATATCACATTAATGGTGATCCTGACTGGGAGACAGGAAGAAGAAATCAAGAGGGATTTTGAAAGATCATGGACCAAAGAGCATGCACAGATTTGAAATGGCTTTTTAAATCTGAGTACTGTTTCAATGTGGCAGTTATAACATGAACCAACTACATATCCTTCATGCCTCCCCAGGTGGAGCTCCCATTTTCTGTCCACGTATGGCACAGGGCAACCTCACATTAGGCTGCCACACTATGGGCCTTCCAGCAGGCTTGCATGAACAACTGTATTTCAGCCCTTTCTTTTTGTGGGGTTTTCCCTAGGTGTCTACATTAGACCTAATCTGCAGACAAAATAATATTGATAAGTGGTTCCAGCACTTAGTCTTCAGTCCAGAGAAAAAGTGTGAGACCCAGAGAGGTCCAGAGGTCCTCCTCAATAGCCATGCTAAGATCAAAGTGTGGCTGGCGGGATCTAAGGCTTGTGTGCACTGTCTCCATGCATCTTACAGTTTGCTGAGTAATTGTCATAATCACATCTGAGCACAAGTAGACTCCTAGACCAGGTACTGACAGAGGTAGAACTGTGTTCAGGGCAAGGCAGCCTAACCCCAGAGTCCCCAGAGCTCTACGAGGCGTAGCTAGCACTCTCTGCTCTCCGCCCTGTCCTTTGCACTGTATGTAGTATGTTTGGGGAGCAAGAGGAGGAAAAGTCATAAATAGCAAATTAGTTCACCTTTTCAAAACTGGTTTTTTTCTTTTTATGTTACTAAAGCAAATCATCAGACTGTGACCAAATGAACTTCAGAACAGATGTGGGTGTCAAGAAGCTTACCAGATGATGGAGGCTGATGTGGTACCTAACATGTTATAGTCAGCAGTAGACCACATGTGGGTGATGGTGGTCTCCTGAGGTTGTCTATCACCCGTCAATGCCAAACCTGCCTCCAGTTGTGCAGCTACACCCGGTGACATGCGCACAAGAATGAGATTGTACAGATCTCAGAAGATGTCCCTGCTACTAAGTGACCCAATACTACAGATATCTTCAGGGCAGTTAATCAAAGTATTAAGGATCAGGTATATAACATACAGCCAAGGAAGGCAGCCATATAACAAGCAATATGTCTGCCTCTAGGCAGCCTGGTTGTTGGTCTGATGGTTTGATATTAGAACCTATTTGTCCCGGTCGTCCTGAAATAAGCCACAAGCCTCCCTACGCCATTCCTTGATAAAGCACTTGCCGGAACACAGTACAAGCTTTGCTTAATAAAGGCTATGTAGAGTTGCAATCATACAGAATGCTTGGCACCGGCCTCTAAGTGGTCAACCTGAGCAAACAAAAAATGTCTTGACCATTAAGATGATGACTTTCAGGAAAGACTTAAGAGGGTTTTCCAGTGTACACACAAAGCTTGGAGTAGCTTGGAGTATGTCTCAAAGCCGAGGTTCTGCAATCTTCTGTCATCTCTGAGGCTGTGGGGAGTCAAGGAGACATCCCAGAATATATGCAACTGCCCTGACCCTCAGTATCTCCAGTTATCCATGTATGGCTGGAGAGTTCAGAACTTCCAGCTCAGTCCAGAAGGACACTATCCCTGACCCTCCTCAAGACAGAGAATGGCGATTTGTCTCCTAGAAGATATGGGAGCCTGCCTGGCCCAGCACAGACAGAAGTCCTGTCCTGTCTGAGAATTCTGGCAAGGGAGAGTCTGAGGTCACTGAAACACTTCTTTCCTTTTAGCATCCAGGTGACTCAGGAGAGCATGTCTCCATACAAGAAAAATGAGCTTTCAAGTAGACAGAGATTTAAATAACAGCACAGCTCAGAGCTTATCAGAGCTGGCAGAGTCTTCGATCCCCTAAGCCTCTTCTATGGCTGTTCATAAATGCTGGGACTTTGCTGCCTAGATCTGGCTCTCAAGTGAGCAGCGGAGGTTAGGGAAAAGCTGGTGATTTTTCCCAACTAGTAAATCTAGTAAGGAGGTCGTTTGTTTGCCCTGGCAGCCCAGAACTGAAATAACCACACAGAAACTGTATTAATTAAATCACTGCTTGGTCCATTAGCTCCAGCTTCTTATTGGTTAACTCTTACACGTTAATTGACCCATCTCCATGAATCTGTGTATCACCATGTGGCTGTGGCTTGCTGGGTAAAGTTCCCTGCATCTGTCTCTTCAGTGGGCTACATGGCTTCCCTCCGACTCCACCCTTCTTCCTCCCAGCATTCAGTCCAGTCCTACATGCCTACCTAAGTTCTGCCCTATCAACAGACCCAAAGCAGCGTCTTTATTCATAACCAATAAAACACAGCTGTGGAAGGTGTGGAACTCTGGTAGACAGGTAACCAGAAAAAAAGCAATGCCACGGGCTGGAGGGACAGCTCAGTGTTTAGGAGCACTGGCTGCTCTTCCAGATGACCCAGGATCCATTCCTAGTGCCTACATGGTTGCTCCCAGTTGTCTGTTACTCCAGTTCCCAGGGCTCTGACACCTTCTTCTGGCCCCAGTGGACACTGTACAGATGTGATACACAGATATACAAGCATACGAAACGCACATACACATAAAATAAAAATCAATCAATCTTCCTTCAAAATACTAATGCTTGCCCAGGCATCTTGTGACTCAGGAGAAGATTCATTGCGTTGGACAGTATCAGTGTTGAAACAGTATCAATAACAACAGTTCCCAGGTAGGTTTCTGTTGTCTACTTAAGGGCAATCAGCAGGAAAGGGATGTCTGTTTTCTCTGCATTTACAAAACAGCATCCCTATTCAGCTGCCCCACATGGGCCACTTACTTTTGAATTCTGTAGAAAGGCAGCAGAAGAGTACCTCTGTAGACCATCAATCCCTGCTGAAGAATGTTTTCATGGATTACACAGCAAATGCCTAACTACACCAGTCTCCGGTATCTGTGCTGTAATGATAACTCAAAGTCTATTTGGGGGCTGACTCTCAGCCCTTCTCCCTAGAGAAGCAGCTGGCAATAACTTAGGGATAATGAACCATTGGATTAGGACTATGACTGATAGGATGGTGTCAATGATTTGACCAAACTGACATTTCACAAAATTGGCAACTGGTTCAGGACTTAAATCCTCAGCTCAAGTGCAAAGATTATCCTTTAAGATGGGTTCAAGTACCATATTCTCTAGGATACACACAAACTCAGTAGCTTTTCAAAGAAATAAGTGTCCACCAACTGGAGATTATTTAAAAATAATAAACCTCCTATCAAATGTCCGCATGGCAATCAAATATCCATCTTGGGGATAATGAGTGATCGATCTTTGGAGAGAGTGGAGGATTCAGACCAGATGGATCCTGTAAATTTTCAATATTTTTCTTCATTTTGAAAGCTAAAATAAACATTAATAGAAAACGTGGGTTTTTATGCATTAGGTACACACAATAAATCCTCTAAGATTGAGACCAAAACTATCTTACAAAAATTACTTCCCTATAAACTCCAGACCTCCCATGTCTCTGCTTCTCTCCCAAGATTGTCCTTCCTCTTCCCTGATCTCCAGGACTGTCCATTCCTCTTCAGAGTCCCAATGTCACTGCCTCACGAAGATCTTTACAGCCTCTACCATCTCCACCCACCTGCCTTTCAAAATGGAAATGATCCCTCTTTCCCCTCCTCTCAATCCCCTCTTTTCTCCCCTCACCCCCTTTCCCCTTTTTCCTCCCCACCCCCTTTCCCCACACAGCTGCCCATTGGAGAGCACAGGACACTCAGCAATTCCCACCCATGTGTTATGTTTTGCCTGTAGGTGCATCTTGTGATATGATTAACAAGTTGAAAAGTTTCTGAAGGACAGACAATTGGCAGCTAGAAGGAATAAGGGCAAACCCTGGAGACATTTTCCTTTGCCACTGACCAACTGGTACTCTATTTAGTGTACGTAGGATGTCGGCAATCTGACAATCTGAAATGCTCACAGTCCAGTATTTTAGTACCCTTCCCTGTCTTCTGTGAAAATGCCACACATTTACTGAGTCAATATGCCTGTATCTGGAAAACTTTATATTATGACACAACCTGAGGTGTCAACTTCCCATTACCTAAAATCACCTGGGAAGAGAGCCTCAGCTGAGAATTGTCTAGATGAGGTTGGCCTCTGAGCATGTCTGTGGGAGACTGTCTTCACTGTCAGTTACCTGTGGATAGCAGGGGGGGGGGGTCCTGAACTGTGTGAGCCAGGAGAGGGCTTGGTGAGAGAAAGCATCTTGCATGTTTTCTGGTTTTTCTCTGGATTGTGGGTGTGCTGTGACTCCCTGCGTGGGGTCCTGTCCTGGACTCCTTGGGCTGAGGGACCTGTCACTTGGAGTTGTAAGATGAAGAATTCTTTTCTCTTCAAAGTCACCTTCCGTCAGGGAATTTTCCACAGCAATAGAAATGGCATTAGACAAAAATAAAATTGCTGTTAGCCTATGTATACAAGGAAAACTAAGTGAAATTAATGCTTGGATTTGGGTCTTAAGCCAGTCCTGGATACTTCATTATGTATACACAAATCCTATAAATACAAAGAATTCTGAAATCCAAAACACTTCTGCTGCCAAGTAGCTCAGATAAGGGGTGTCAGCCTGTATTACACTAGCATGCCTTTCTCTTGCTGTGTGGACAAGCTATCCAACTGCTAAGAGCTTAGCTTCCTTGTCTGTGAACTATCATGATTCATTCCAAGAATGTGCACGTATGTGGTACATAGCAGATACTTAGAGCATGGAAATCCACATATGTGCAATGTCACTGTCTATTGCTCCAAAATGGTTTCCTCTAAAGTTTCAATAACTGAGTTACAAAAATAGATTTATTGAGGATCTATTAGCACAAACAAGAGATCAATCACCTTTTCTCTTTTTGTATGGTGTTAATCACTCTCTTCCTTGAATAATCAGTTGAAAAATTTTGCTGTTTGAGTGATCCCTCCAAGGAGTATTGGGAGAAGAGGAAGCAGACAGAAACCCACAGGATGGCGTGGCCCCACAGGATGGCGTGGCCCCACAGGATGGCGTGGCCCCACAGGATGGCGTGGCCCTAGAAAGCAGGGCTTGTCTTCATCTGCACCCCATTTCATGCCAAGCTCACTTTATTTTGTGCCTCTCATTTGACCCCCAGATTTCAGGTCTGGGAAAGAGAACCAAATGGAACATGAAAGGTAAAATGAGACCCAGCCACACACAGTGAGCCCTCTTTGTCTTCAAGTCAAAACTTGGCTGAACCACAAAGCTTCACCTGGTTTTGAGTAAAAACCGCACTAAACCACCTTTATCTATTCATGGTTTCAGTTTGAAAATGAGGTTTCATGCAAAGTCTGCCCCAGTTTCAGAAGCGTTCCTTGGCAGAGCTCAGGCACATCTTGAGCTAATGTGGACTCTACTTCATTGGCACCTCAGGTTAGCCAGCATTCGGGATGCCCCTGAGTCTGCCTCTGAAGGCCCAAGGCTTGAGCAACCTTGCTTACGCAATAATTTACATGGCTGAAAAACATCAAGCATAAAAACAGGAAACACCATTAATTAGTTCATCACTTTGCTCTTGGATTTTCCAACCAAGAACAACAACAACAAAACAAAAAAAAAACCCTGAAAGACAGTGAACCAAAACAGGGGAAGAGCTTGGTCTAAAAGTTCCACATACACAAGGAACCAAAAAAGAAATATGAAGTAATTCCTAGAATAATCCGGGCTGGGAACTCAAGTCTTCAGAATCACTGAGATATTAAAGGCAAATTAAAAAAAAAAAAGAAAAAAGTAGGGGCCCACACAAGCATGGATGAACACAGCACCAGTTTTCTTTCCCTGGAAGCATCTGTGTGTGTGTGTGCGTGCGTGCGTGTGTGTGTGTGTGCGTGTGTGTGTGTGTGTGTGTGTGTGTGTGTGTGTGTGTGTGTGTGTGTGTGTGTGTGTGTGCGTGTGCGTGTGTGTGCATGTGTGCGTGTGTGCGTGTGTGTGTGTGTGTGTGCAGAGGAATGGGTATACATGCAGACACACATGTGTGTACATGTACATGGAGGCCAGAGGCCAACTTCTGCTGTCAGTCTTCCGGAGCTACCACGTTTTGCTTTCTGAGACAGGGTCTCTCACTGAGACATGGAGCTAAGTAGGCTAGACAGGCAGCAAGCCCTAGCTACTGCGTGTCTCCTCCACCTCGGAGCTGGGATTGCACGTGTGTTCCAGAGCTCTTGGCTTTTTATGTTAGGTTCTGGGAATTGAATTCAAGACTTCAGGCTTCCACAGTAAGAATTTGCTGACTGATCATCCCCCTCCCACCCCCCACCTCCACCCCCAGCTCCTCACTGGAAATGTTCCCACAGCCTGGTGTCAGGGGTATATTCCAAGCTACCATAACTCATCCATGAAGTTGGCAATACTGGAAAGGGTCAAAATGGCCCTCTGATGCTGACAGTGCTGACTGAGTCCTCTGCCCGGAGTGCTGATGATGTTTGGAATAGGGTTGGTCTTGTGAATTTCTCTTGGAAAAATGAACAAATGTTAATCCACCCCAGAAAGGGACTCTGTGGGAGACCAAAGAAGCCATTCCACCCTTGCCTGGCTTTGTGAACCAAAAATTTTAATTGGGATTATTTCAGAAGTGTGAGCAACTTAGCATAGCTGTAATCTGAAGAAAGTATCTCTCTCCCATGACAACTATTAACCCTATCTATACCCTCAGGGAGGAGAGGAACCTGTGAGCCCCCCCCCAACCATGACAGAAGCACTGGTTCTCAATCATGTACAGTTTTCAGTGTGACAACCACAACCACTCAGAGTTCAAGAGGGCAACAGTCATGCTATGCCCAGGGGACAGACTTCCACACCCAGCATTCTGAATCATTGTCTGTGACATGAAGGGAGCCCGCCGCTCAAGGTTTAGACTTTGTAAGGGGAGTTACTCGGGATTCTTGTCCAGAAACATGGGAAACGACAGGTTGACTCTGCAGCAAGACATGGACTACGTGGAAAACATCTAGAGAAAAGTGAATGGCTTGCTAAAAATAGCTCAGCCTTGTGTGGTGCCGCAAAATCCAGACACAAATATTCCACACACAGGATTCTGCCGTCTGTAGTACACCTTTCCCACCCACAGATAAAACCCGCACTAGCCTGTACACTCTAAGGTCTCAGGTGCCAGGATGAGACCAGGGGCATGAATGGAAGACTCCCGCACCCTCCTCCTTCCACACCCGCCTCCTCCCGCACCCGCCTCCTCCCTCTGCGCAGACCCACGCAAAGGAACCCAGAAGAAAGTGTTATGGGGCCTTCCATCCAGCGAGCTAGTAAATCTGTCCACACGACAGGCTTAGTCTGGGCAACTCTGATTTGGGGGATGCTCATGAAAAATATAAGGTTTGACGATCTTTCAGAAATTTAAGTCAGGCAATCTGAGGAAAGAGTTCAGTCAGGAGACAAAACCCGACTCATCGCTAATGTAAAGTCGTGTTTAATGGCAGAACCCAGAAGTAGCTGAAAGCCAATTGGGTCAAAGGTAGCCACAGGCTCTTCGACCCATGGGTTTAATCTTTGTAACTGCACGAGATGGCAAGTGGAAGGTTGGTGAAGGATGCCTGCCACAGCACGGGCTGCTCTTCACCAATGGGAAGGTGAATTTTCATCATTGCAGAATTGATCAATATAAAATCCCAGGCCGCTTTTCCCTTTCAGTACAGAGTCATGTCTTGACTATCCATTGATGTCTATAGTCTATAATAAATAAGCCTAATACATAAACATCTGCTTTGCACAAGATTGATCCAGAACAGTGTTTTATTGCACTGTAGATTTGCCATCGAAGTCTGACACAAAACTTAGGTCACCAAGAAGCAAACAGAACTTACATTTTCAGCTCGCTTTAGGAACATGTGTTTGCTCTGGGGTGTTTCATTCCGTTGCTGTTTGTGGCAATGCGTGTGAAAACTGTCTTTACGTAGAGAAAAAAGAGGGTCAAATGGGGCCAGTAAATAGAATCGATCTCACTTCCGAAGGCCTCTGGCACAGAGCCTGGTAAGAACTTATACTTATTTAATTATGATAGAATTGGAAGATGTTGTTTGTTCTAGAATATTGATGTGGAATCCAAAACCAAATGGACATCTACACACACACACGCACGTACACTCACAAATATGAATTCCAGACCCCATGGGGTCAACACGGGGCTCTCTGAGTCAGTATGTTACAAATTTCTGAAAGTCTAAGCAGTGAAGATGAAATTTCCAGTTTCTCTAATGAAGATAAGCTAATCTAGGTAAGGCACTGTTAAAGTGAAGGAAGCAGCCGGTTCAGTCACATGGCTCCCATTGGTAGACTGCGAATAAGGTCAGGTATCCGAAGCTCTAGTGAGGAGATTCCGGCCTGGAAGTGATCAGTTGTGAGCAGGCAAAGGGTCGTTAATGATGTCTCCGAAGTGGCTCTTTCAAAGGAGACCATCAGCTCAGTGACGGCCTCATCTGGGCAGCCACAGAAACCCTTCATAAAGCGCTGGTGAACCACACAACATGTCGTTATGCTTGTTCTGTAAAATACGTGGTACTTGAGGTTTGATTGTTGCAATCGCTCTGCCTCCGTCCCTGGTTCTTATCTTCCTGTCTCCTGCGCTTTTGCTGACTTAAGCTCTGACTTCTGATGGCATTATGTATGCAGCTTCTCCCTCTACTTAGCAAAGACAAGACATTCGTGTCCCCTTCCACAAAAGCTTTGTTTGAACAAAGGAAAAATGGTATAAAGACTGATGGAAAGATGCTTGAGAACAGGATGGATTGTGGTTGGATGGATGATGGATGGATAAATGATAGGTCGACAATTAATAAAAATTTTAAAGTGCCTTAAAAATCGTCAAGATGTTGATAATAATAAGTGTATACTAGGGGGTGTGGCCTTGACGGAGGAGGTATGCCACTGGGGGTGGGCTTTGAGGTTTCAAAACCCCATGGCAGGCCCAGGCATCCCTTTCTTGCTACCTGTGGACCAAGATGAAGGCTCTCAGCTACTGCTCCAGCACCGTGCCTGCCTGTCTACTGCCACGTTCCCTGCTGTGATGGGCTTGAACTCACCCACTGAAACTGTAAACAAGATCCCAACTAAATGTTTTTTTTTCCATAATGTATTGGTCATGGTGCCTCTTCACAGCAAGAGAATAGTAACAAAGGCAGTATACTTTCTTAAAATATTTTTAAGATTTATTTTTATGTACATGGGTGTTTTACCTACATGTATGCCTATACATTATGTGTAAGCAGTGCCTGCAGAAACCAGAAGAGGGGCTCAGATCCCCTTGGAACTGAACCCCCATCCTTTACAAGATCAACGGCAAGCTCTCTTAATTACTGAGCCATCTTTCCAGCCTCATCTTAAGATAAATATTTTTAAAAATTATTATGATCGCAGGTATTCTGAAGTTAACAAACTTCCAAACCTTATCTTTCTCTGCGTTCATCTTGATCATTTACTATCTAGAAGTCAATAAAGGGGAGTTAAAGAACTCCAGGCTCCGTTCTGCCTCTTCCAAGGTCTGGCTTTTGATTGGCAGCTACCTTGTGTTCTACTAAAGTTCCCATTGCCGTGAAGCACAGAGCCAATGCTGCATTTCTTCACAGTGCTGTGGAGCTCAGCTCTGTGTTAATGAGCCCATTCCAACTGGGGGTTAGCTCAACATGGGGCATACAAGCACGTGCTCTTTTTTTTTAACTTTTTCTTGCACTTCTTTATGTGTTTGGGGCAGGGGCACACTTACCATGGTGCACAGATGGAGGTCAGAGCACAACTCACAGGAGTTGTTTCTTCCCCCGTGTGGGGCTCAGGGACCACACGCAGGTTATCATGCATGGTGGTAGCTGTCTTTACCCTCTGAGCCATCTCAAGAGCCCAAGACTTATATTTTGATGTATTATTTACTCTCTCTGAGCCTGCGTCCTCATGCACACAATTGTGATAAATACTAAATAATTATGTAACTTTATAAGATTGCAGTGACTGAAGTCACGTAAATACATGTGTGATAACATAGATGATGTGCATGCACATACGCATATCACACTTTGCTAAAAGACAGTCTGTGGCTGATCTGGAACTGAGACCCGGGATTATCTAAGTTCTTCAATTTCTAGTTTGCTCTCCACAGTTTGAAATAATGTGAACACGGGGAAATGACAATAATGAGGCAAAAGCCACCTCCACTCAGATTGGCTAGCTGCTCACATCTTGTCACAGCGTTCAGGTTATTGTGTGTGATGGCTCTGGATCCATAATAGTTAGGAAAATGGGTTCTTCCCTTAGAGGGCTACCTGAGCTCACAGACACACAGCACGGGGTCCATGCATTGACAGCCATGGAATGCACAGCAGGACTGCTGGCTGACCTGGACATGCCATCAAGGAAGCAAGCTTCCGCCAGGTGAAGGGCAGAAAGAGATGAGCCAGGAGCTTGGAGCACAGGGGTTATGAAGTCCCCCTGAAAGCACCCGGCCATTCAGTGTCAAGTCAAAGCATGCTTGGCCACATCTGTGTTCTCAAAAAGGGGGGGTTCAATTTTTATAAACCTGAGAGGGATTGGATGCATTGGGAAAGATAAGTATTTTGGGGGGAAGCTAATTCTGCTATTGTTCACAAAGGGTGGCCACTGGGCTTGTAACTCTCATCATTGTGGACCATAGGACTCCTTCATTGCACCCCACACACTGACAGCCTTTTATTCCCTGGGCTGTAAAGGCTTCATGAAGACCAAAAGAACCCCCCCATCACTCACACCACTCCTTAGCATGGTGCGCTCTCCAGCAATCCTCTCAGGAGACTAGCTGCAGGCCCAAGAAGGGAGAAATTGAACTTCAGCATGCAGCCCTTCCCATTCATGGAAGAATGAATACAGGCGTTGCCAGAACAGATCAGATCCATACCTTGTAACATGCTCTGTATAGCATAAAAACAGCCCGCGACATGATCAATTTTGCAAAGTAAGCGTGACACAGACCGTGGTCCTTCCTCGGTCCTCATTCAGCTTTTGACTCGTTTGTGCGGAGTTATAATTAGATTGTATCTTGCTGCCTTCTTCTGTAACTGATAAAGCACTAAAAATCCTGGCCGCGCTCCATGAGTGCAGTCGCTTACAGATTTTGCTCTTTTTCTTTTCTTTCCTTCTTTTCTTCTTCTTTTTTTTTTTTTTAGCACATCATACCATATGCAAGCCCAGCTGAGAGGCATGGTTCCGTATTCCTGGCATGCAGGAGAGTCACTGAGAGAGATCATATGGTCTCCTGGCAGAAGTACAAAGTGCCTCTTGCTGTTTGATCTTCTGTCTCAAACTTAAATGCAAAATCTGATAATTGGGTCAGGCAGGAGAAGAAGCTGCACAGTGAGGTCCCTCTCGTTGCCTTGCCTTTTTCTTTCCCTTTCTCCTCTCCTCTCTCCACTGCTCCCTCTTCATCCCCTTCTCCCTCCTTCCCTCTCATTCCTCTTTCTTCCTCTCTCTCTCTCT